>JABTTQ020000231.1:600000-835499 GCA_016081115.2 Rehmannia glutinosa
TTCGCCATTCGAAATGTCTTCACCAAGACATTGTGCTCATCCAACATATTTTTAATTCAGCTACAATATCCTCATGCAAGTTATTATTTTCGCTTCCTTGCCTACAAAACAACATGTCATTAAAAATAAAAAAATTTGAATGCCTCGTGAACAATTATTAATTATAAATAAATTAATAATTATAAAAAACCAAAATTAAGAATTGAAAAGAAATGAACTCGACACAATTTAATCTATGAGATATTTTATTAGCCGTATCATATATGTACATCTCAGTGCAAACTTTGAGTCAAACCATCGACGGCATTAAACTACCAATTAAATGATAATTTTGGCGTGCATCCTGAAAATTGGAGGACCTTGACCCCTATTTATATCTGTGTCGATCTTGCCACCCATTGATATAAAACAGAACATATTGTTATACGATCTGATATTTTCCTGGAAGTGTTTGCTCCTATCAGTATTCCCAAACAACAAAGTTTGGAGCACTGGTGGGGGTGGTCTAATAAGAGGAAGCTGAATAATTCCATGGCTGCAACACAAAGAATATTGCGGATTTTTGGATTTCATATGGGATCGTAGCCTTTCTTCGTACCAAAATAATGCCTCGCAAAATTGACATGTATATATCGCATCCCCAATATCCCAATACTCTGTAAAAAAATACATTAATAAATTATAACAATTCTAATAAATCTTTATATTATAATTAGGTATTTAATGTATATTCAAAACTAAACAAAAGTTATACTAACCTTTAGAATCAAAAGTAATCGTCTCGGGATTATTAGTATCATTGACATTTAATATTATCATTTCTTTGTAGTATTTGATGCATTCGCCTGGATTAGAATATCATCGTCAGTGAGATCAATTACCATACTTGACCGAACTCGTCTTGGAAGTTGACGTTGGAGTGTTAACAAAAGAAGTACTAACATAAGGGGTTTTTTTTTCCGAGGTCGGACCCTCATGATTGAAACCGTGATTACGAAAGCCCGATTAGATAAAATAAACAAAATAAATTAGAAATTTGAATAATTTAATATTTCAATAAGAGAATATTATTTAAATTAGCAATCAACATACCATTTGTGACATCACTAAATGGGGATCTCGAAAATGGCTAAGTAATCCCACCGGAAGAAACTTGAACACCATTAATCTTAGAAACATTATTCGATGTACTTTCGGATAATGTTTTATTTTCTGTAAAATGTAAATTAAAATAACATAAAACATTGAATGAATTATATAGAGAAACATTCACATTACAAAATAAATTTAATAATGTCTATATACGATAAAAAGCGTAAAAACAAATTAATTTATTAACATCTGTATGCATCATAAATATATAAAAGAATATTTTTGATACATTTGTTTCTTTTATTTGTTCATTTTTCATAAACAAATTTTAAAAAATAAATTTTTAAAAAATAGATTGTAATATCGATTTTAATATAACTGATTTTTTCGTAAATAATTAATATATAGATAGTTATTTGTCGCATATAATTAATAAAACTGAAATTTGTTTATTAATTTTGAAAAAATGTATAATATATTTACATTTTAATAAAATTATAATATATGTTTTGTTATATATTTCTATAGATTAGAATATATTCCTAAAACAGTTTTCTTATGTAATTTATTAATTTTTGTCAATTATTTATTTTTCAAAAATAATTATAAAATTAACCGAAAATAAAAACTTTAATTAAATTATTTTAATTTAAATAATTTAAATTACATTAAATATGAAAGACGTAATTAGATGTTATACTAATTTAATTTATATAACACAAATAAATTTATATTTTGTATAAGGTGTATAATTTATTTAAATTATTATATACATTAGGATATATATTTAAAATTAAAAAAAGAGAATATCATTTGGGCCTTCACATTATATGCAAAAGGTATTAATAAAGGTCCAGTCCAAAATTAGTCCAGTCCAAAAAAGTAAACAGCCCATTACGAATTTTAAATTTTATTGATAAAAAAAAAAAGAAAATACCCGGGTACACGTGTCACACGATTACACTGCATGATACACCGCATCCTTGAGATGTTGACACGACGCATTGCACACACAATTTCCGAAAAAAAAATGACCAAAGACAAATTTCCTCGGTTTGTTCACATTTCTCCTAAATCTAGGGTTTGGAAGAAAACCAATTTCTCTCTCGTGAAATAGGTTTTCATCTTCGAATCCGAAATTTAATCTCTATTTTTTTTAAATTTTGAGCATCAATTTCACATGATCTTTAACTATCATTTCGTATATTTCATAAACACCGATTGATTTTGAGTTTTCTTCATGTTCTTAAGACTTTCAATATTCCGTTTTTTTACAAAAATCGTATCTTTGGTTTGATTACATTACTTGTTCTTGTATTAATCATATTATTTGTAACTCGTTCTTCCAAAATCATCCGATTTTTTAACTTTAATTTTTTTTTTTCATTTTTAGGGTTTGTTAAAATAATTCATTTTTGAGTTTTTACCGTTCATCTTCATCTTCCAAAATCGTATGCGTATTCTATTTTATTTCTTGTTCTTGTATTAATCGTCGCTTTTTTTTCGTTCATCTATCGCCCTTCTTCTCGGTTTTCCAACCGAGCGCCACAAAGATAAGTGCATATTTATATATATTTTTTTGATTTTGTTCTTTGATTTAACGTATTTTTATAGTTCTCGATTATAAAAATGTTAAGAGTTTTTTCATTTTTAAAAAATATTTTTAGGGTTTGGACCATACCTTCATGGAAATGATTTTTTTAAGCCAAAGAACAGATCTACATATCACAAAACTAGATCTACTTTAGAAATCAATTTTTGGATTTTTTATAATTGTTTTTATAAAAATATTTCATGTTTCATGTTGACCATGTTTTAAATATTTTTTTCGAATATAAAAAATAGATCTCTGAGATCACAAAACCCAATATGCGAGTAGAAATCCATTTATTCAATTTTTTTTTAATTTTTTTTTTAAAAAAAAATCATGTTTGACGCTGACCATGTTTCTAGCCATGTTGATAAATATGAATTTTTACTTTAAAAAAAATCGATTTAGGGATCACAAAATCACATCCACCGTACAAAAGCATATGTTCATTTTTAAATTATTTTTTTAGTTTTTTTCTAATTTATAAATAAAAATATAAACGATGATTATATTTCAAGCATAATTTGTAAATAAAAACTCTAGATATAGGTTATAGAAATGTTTGTATCGAGAGATTTTTTTAATAATAATGTTTTTAATTTTCTCAACATCCGAACATATTAGATTGAGGGCAATGTCTCTCGCATCTCTTTTTCTCATTTTATTTGAATTATTATCTCCTTAATTAATACTTGTTTTAACCTATATGTTGTTCTTTAATAGGTGCTCTTCCATCTAATTATACTACAGTTTCAGTCTATAAATAAAAAAAGGTAAATTTCCTACTTTCGTATTTTCGGAGTGGAAGTAAATTTAATAATTTTATGTTTTCCAATTTCATTATTAAAAGAATTAACAAATTGTAGAAAAAATCCATCAAAAACCCTGATACAGGGCAATCCTTATTTTACAAAAAAGGATTTTTTATTGTACATATTGGAGTAAAATACAAAACAAAATCAACATAAATTTATGTAAATTTATACCAACGTGTACTATGTGACGAAACAGAAAAATGGACATAAATTGTTAGTTAGTTTGGTATCTATGTTGATTATATGATGTATATATTTATATAACAAAGATCATGTTTAGATTATGATTCATATTTATTGGATTATTCACTATACTAATTAGCTATTTCGTTTTGCAGAAATATATGCAGCCAATACTCTCATTCAAAAAAAAAAAAAAAGTTACACAAAGATATACGAGATAAATTTGCGTTATTAGTATTTTACTATTGCAGCCATGTCTATATGAAAATGCATAAATATTTAAATAAAATGGGAAAGACAGGAAAAAGTACCTTTATAGACGACACCATCAATCTTACGTTTACCACCCAAAGACTACATAAGCTGTTAAGCTTTCTCATGTCTCTCACTTTCAATCTTTCGTGAACAATATGTGTTGTCGGTTCTCTGTTTAGCAAACTCCTATTGAGACAATTTATATTGTTGCCTCGATTGTCTCTTCCCGATATCCGAATATCTTGTTATCTTGTTATGGAGTTGTGAAATATAGAATAGCTTGGTATGAAAAAAATAGGGTGCAATTATGAAGCTTTGCGTGCAGACTGAAAGTTTGAAAATGAAATTCTTCTGTTTGATTTCATAATATTTATATTGTCAACCTAAAAGTATTTTTATGAATACGATTGTTATGGTAATACATATCTATGATATTCTCACCAAAATATCTATATGTATATGTGGAAAATTATTGAGGCTCATTATTACCGGAACCGATATGAATTTGATTGACATATATAATCCTTTTTGTTGGAGTATATCCGGATTTAAAGAATCTATATATTGTTTGTTGTAATGCAATTCATGGTAAGTCATGTATATTGATAAAATTCATTGACCTGTCTGTGTTAAATGTGGTTTATGATTTACTGTTACATTCCTTTCAAAAAAAATATTATTTGGCTGACAATTTACCAACATTATAACCGAGAATTATAGTAATTTAACCAAATTTTTTTAATGTACTCTGCAGATCATTATATTGTTTCCTTACATTTTTAATATTTGTATTATGTTTGAATCTTTGTTTTAATCTAATTTATATTTTACTAGGAGATGCTAAAATTTGGTTACATGTTGCTAATGTCTTTGTTCACTTCTAGATTACATACATAGAAATTTACTATATTCGTTCATTAAGCAATATGTATTCTGCTATTGGTTTTATGTTACACCTAAAAAAGACTCTTGGCTAACAAAGCCACTTGACCGCACCATGAGTGTAGCGGAATCTGTTGGTGCAGGGGTCTTTATTGTATGATGTTTTCACTCATTCCCTAATCCCGTTTTATATATTCGGAATACATATTGCTTTGTGAGTGAATATAGTAAATCATGCAATAGGAATTTTTCGACAAATTAATCTACTTGTGTATAAATTAGAGAATGTAATTATTAGATGCTTCTCAATCGCGTTCTATCTAAAACTAATTGATTATTATAATTTGAAAGCTACCATTTCATCAAAGATGATTACCAAGAATATAACCAGGTATCTTTGAATCAAAATATATACTTAAACCTATAAAGAAACATACGCAATTTTAAACAAAAATATACGCCTTTTTATAAAATATATGTAATCTAAACATTCTGCACAATCCTCAAAATAGTTCAATATAATTTTAAAATTTAAGATTTACCAATAATTTAAGAATAATAATGCTTAATTATTAGGTGTGTTAGTTATAAGATATCTATAAATACAAAAACAAAATTTAATCTAAAATACACTGTCATTAAAATACAATGTTATTAATATAATCCCAACAAATTTGTATACAATCCTTTGTATTTAACAGATACAAATTAATAGAAACAAATACAAATGCATAAGAGAAATTTGTATACAATCCTTTGTACTTATCAGATACAAATTAATAGAAACAAATACAAATGCATAAGAGAAATTTGTATACAATCCTTTGTACTTATCAGATACAAATTAATAGAAACAAATACAAATGCAGAACACAAATTAATAAATCATCGCTTCAAAGTTGCACCCCATCTTTCTTCAATGACCATATTGTATGCGTGTCCTCGATTTCAATAGAGCCTTCATCTGTGCCTCAAGTAAAGGAATACTGTTAGATTAAATAACAAATAATAGTTAAATTTATTGAATAAAATTCGTACCTTCATTAATTTGCGAGAGATATTAGAATAAAATCTAGAACTTATCCAAATTATGGAATACCAATCCCGCAAAAAGTTTATATTCGTCTCCAAAAGCAGAGGATTCCCATATAATAGATAATTAACATAATAAATATCATGCCCATAAAGAAAAGAAAATCGAGAAAACAATCGCCTAAATGCATGAGGATTTAGTAAATACCAAAATATAGCTAATATCCAGAAATAGCATACGAAATATAAAGTATCGAAAGGGTAAAATTGTGTAATTTTAAAAATCTTTGTTTTCTTTTGTCATTAGTCCAAACCTCGGGGATTTTTATGTAATTATCCATCTTTTATATTAATGGGAAAGAAGAACCACGGAAGAAAAAGAAAATGTGATTTAAACAGTATATGCTCTTCTCCATTTAGATATATATTTTGACGGATAAGAAGAAATTTATGTCTTCTTCACCATCTGTTTGCCAACACTTTAAAAAAAAGTGACTCTCAGCTAAAAGCTGAAGAAAATCTGTAAAGTCATTGGACTAGATGAAGAAAAATTGTTAATTGTATCTGATGTGTTTGATATAAGTCCTTAGAATTCTCCAATCTCGAGGTTGGCTGGGTTTGAAACTATGTGGACTTTCAGCCACGCGGTTATATGTATGTATTTGTGCAAGAATATATACGATACATTGGGATAATTTCAATTTTGATACCCAATCTATGCCCCAATTTCACTTTTAATACCCCTGTTTTCAACCTAATCAAGATGGGTACCTAATGTTCATAAAATTAATCACTTTTGGTACTTTTCCGTTAACTCTCCGTTATCTCTAACGAGTTTAACTGTTATAGCAGGTTTCAAACTTAGAACAACTTTGTTAATTTCAAATTTACCTAATGTTTTATAATAAATCTCTTCAAGACTCCAAACTTTTACTTATGCAACAATAATGGGAATAGTCCATTACGACCATATCAGGCTCAACATGCTTCCGTAAAATTAATAAATCCCTTAAAATTCATACCTTCTTTGACCTAAATGAAGACAGGTGAGATGGCTCACAACACCACCAGTCGGAAAATTATTGCCCCAGGATCGTTTGACAAACAACTCCTCACTGTTCAACCTCACCCTCGGGAAGATGATCGCAAGTTCTTCGACTCTTCAAGAATTGCTCAAAGATAGCGTTGGTTCGTTTCCTACTCGGCCGTATAAGTAATTCTTAAATGGGATGAATTAATGGAACATTATGAAGACATGTTGAAAGCAGAAAGCCCTTTTTATTAAAAACTTATTGAAATATTTATTACATTAGTAATCTCCTTTTGGGAGGAGATACTTTGTTTAGCCTCTCATATACGAGGCTTGCACTCTAAAATACATAAACTTAAAAACTAAAACACTCAAACTTATTACAAATTTTTCTCTCGATTTTATTGTAAGAAAACTAAGGAAATGTTCAATGTCCTCGACCTTCCTTCAAATCCGCAATTTATAGAGGTAAGTCCCAGGACTTGAAATTCGGACTTCAAATCTTGTTGAGATGTAAGACGTCATCGCTTACGTCATACTCCTAAATTATTGCTCTCGGATGTCTTCCTTCTCTTTCGCGTGACTCGAGTCTATGTGATGGTTGTCGGGGAATCTTTTAAAAAGTTGTCTGCGTGGTCCCCAGGAAAACGCGCCTTGTGAGCCGGGCCCTTGTCCTTTCAACTATATGGTCTGCTCGGTCGGGTTTGGGTCGAAAACCTTTCCCAAACCGGGTTCCTTCGTTCGGGCATGCTTGATGAGATCCGTCGATCCAACGGCCAACATGCGCCATGTTACAAAATTTTCGGTAAGTTTCTTTTCTAGGAATCTTGTTTTCCCAGAGAATTCTCCTTTTGGTCTCGAAGAGTTCTCCGCAAATCCCGTGGTTGATACGGTCATCGAATTCAAAAGGAAAGATCCATTTCTTTAATTCTGGGAAGAATTTGAATGGATATTTAACTTTGTCCATTTCTGTTAGACAAACCCAAAGTCCCCATGCTCGTCGGGTAGAAGCTTCATCTTCGGAAAATGCTCCTACTAACATTGGTACTTCTTCCGGTGAAGCTGCCTTAATAAATTTTAAAGCATTCTCATCCGGTCTTCTTAGCTTGATAAAATGAAAAGCCTCATTAAAGCATTTCTTTCTTTGGTTCGGGAGCTCGACCGATAAAATACGAGTTCAAAATGTCTCATCGGCCAAGTGTGGATTGTTGGCCCAAGTCTCGTAGACTGCTTCCCCTATCCATTTTGGTAATTTTGAAATTTCGGGGAATCCTGGTGATACGGTATATATTGAAGCTAGAGCTCCAAATGTATATCATTCTTGTACTTCATTTGGATGACTTCCTGGTTTCATCCAAACTCTAGGATATTTGCACGAGATATCCACCATTGTTTTTTCGGGGTTAATACCTCTTCTTGTAATCAATTTCTCCCATTGTCGTTGATATACCCGCATTGGAGAAATCTTAATCTCGTTTGGACCTTAGATTTGCCCGTCTCGTGGCCTAAGATCCAACTCTCCCTCTTTACCCCGAGAGGTCTTTGGGTTGACTTGAAGACTCGGGTTGTGACCTTTAAGGAGCTTCAACCCTTCGTCTGATTTGTACACCCTTAGGGGATGCATCACCCGCAACACTTGTGATTATGGTACTTGAACCCATAACCTCCGGGTTAGAGCCCCGTTCTCTATTCGCCCTTTTTGCATCGTAGGAGATGCGGCTGGAGGAGAGGCCTTGCTTGCGGCTTAAGAACAATTGTCCTTGAGCGGAATCGGTATGCTCGTATTTGACTAGAAATGGATTTCGGTCGGTCTGTTGAAGTCGCCCAACAACTTACGCATTGAGACATAACATCCCAAAATCTCATTCTAGACTCTCCAGGTTTTCCGAGATGTCTTACTCGTGTAAGGACCTCCTCACAACGAACGTCCTTCCATCTCGTGTCAAAAATGCAAGAATATTTTCATGAGATTTTATAATGACAATATCATAATCATAATATTGACATTGACTTGCCATCTAAGTAATCGAGCCTTTTCTGGTTTTGATTCAATTTTATTTTAGAAGAAAAGCCTTGACACTTGAATTATCAATTTTTAAAGTAAACTTTTTAGTGATAGAAATAGAGGCCATTTTTTAAAAGCCTTTCTCGATCGCAAAGAATTCCTTCGTTGATATGCCATCTGTTTGCTTCACGGGTGTTAATAAACCGCAATATCTCGCATGGTACTTCTTCGTTTGGTGTGACCTTAGTCAGGAATCTGTTGCCCACCAATCATCATGGCATCCGTATAAAGAACCAGTTCGTCCTCGTCTTGGGGAATCGCAAGCTTTGGAAGCTTTTTACAAACTTCTTTAAGTTGCTTAATTCCTTCTTGATGTTCATCTTCCCATTTGAAAATTGCATCTTTCTTAAGCAATGGGCTGAACACCTTCCTGTAGTATGTCAGATTGTTAATGAACATCCCAGCAAAATTAACAACTCCAAGAAAACTCTGAAGCTGCTTCTTGTCTTTTAGTGTATCTGGAAATCCCTGTATCTTTTCTACAATATGACTTTGTAGAATGATTCCAGATTCATCGATTTCAATTCCGAGGAATTCAATCTGTCTTGTTGCAATCACTGCCTTCTTTTCTGAAAGCACTAATCCTTCCTTGTGGCAAACATCTGAAAATATTTCCAAATGTTTGAGATGCTCCTTCATGTTCTTTGAAGCGATAAGAATATCATCGATGTATACGAACATGAAACTGAAATAATCTTTGAAGAGATTATCCATCTTTCTTTGATATATTTGGGGTGCGTTAGCCAATCCCATCGGCATCACGTTCCAAATATAGTGTCCCTGTGGTGTGGAGAAAGTAAACTTCTTACTTTCTTCCTCCATCTTAATCTGGTAAAATCCAGACTTGCAATCGAACTTTGAGAATATCTTGGCACCTTTGATCTGATTAACAGATGTTCTCTACTTGGGATGTAGTATCCGTCGAACTCCAAAATGTTATTAATCCCTTTGTAATTAATAACAAGTCTTGGCTTTCCTCTTTTGATTTCTCCATGGTTTCTGACTAAGAATCCTGGACTGCTGTATGGAGAAACTCCTGGTGAAATTAACTTAAGGTCAAGATGTTCCTTAAGTATCTTTTGCATATCCTCACGATCTTCCTAATTCATAAGGATTGGTTTGAATCTCACGAACTCGTACTCCTTTCCTGGTTTTACCTTCAAGAATGCTTTGAGCTCGTTCTTGTCCCACCACGCCAAAGGATCTTCATTATAATTCCTTTGGATTTTCTTCTTGATATCCTCGAGTGATATTTGTTCTTCAATGGTTACGTCACTCTGAGGATTCTCCATTAGGCTCATCATCAAATCTGCAATAGCCTCTGGAGTAACTCGTTCTTCTCCTTGTACTCTGAATGAATACAAGTTATTATCCCAAAGCTTCTTATCCTTTCGAGAACCAAATTGTCTATAGGATAATAAAGCTTCACCAAATTTCCTTCGATCCGCCATTTTTGGATTTCGGAGTTTGGCTTCATCACCACGCTTGCTGCGAAAATTAATAGGCATTTTTCTGTAAAATGCTTCCCGCAGTCTCTGGACAAGGATCTTATGATCACACAAGGTTGTGAAAATAAGTCTTCTTGTCTCATTTTCCTGTGTAAACCACTTGAATATTTGTAGGAAATTGTTCCCTAGCAAAACATCGGCACCTGTATCATGGAAATAGATTGGTGGCGTTCACCTTGTACCATGGGGTACCGCCCGCGCCTCCGATCATGATTTCTGCTTGTTTAATTCCTCTGTTAAGAATAAGAATTCTTTTTGAGAAATCTCTTCCTGCAATAGCTGGTAAATCTTCTCCAATTTCTTTAGGAAAAACATCCGCTTTGCAAAGACATATTCCTTTTTGAATCAATATAGGCGGCGAAATACTCGGCTTGTATTCAACATATAACATTCCGATAGAAATGTATATGGAGAATGGACTAGCGTCATCTCGATTCTATATCTTTTATCCGCCATTGTGAACTCCATTCCGTCTTGTAATCTTTCCCAAGGTTTATGATCCTCAATAAATTCAATTCCCAGTATTAATTGCTCGAGATCTTTCCCACAACTCCCGAGATACCACTCAATTTCTCCTATCTTCGGCTTCCTTGATACCTCCCAACTATTGGTTGTTGGAGATAATATAGAACATCACAAGGAAAAATATTATCCTTTTGAGTGATGTTGAATATTACTTCAACTTCTCGCCAACCTTTCGACATTTACTCTCCTGCTGTTTTTGAAAACATCGGGATGCATTTGAATCGCATTTTGGTCTCTTCTCTTCCCAACGATCGCTACTCACCATTTCGTCTGCCGGAAAGACATCCTTCTTCCTCAACTCGAGACTTCGACTTTTGTTGAAGACTGGTTGATCTTGAATTATCATATCAATCTCCTTTATAGTTGGAGACTCAATGATTTTACGGTAGAACCACCCTGGCAAAGTCCTCAAAGATTCTTGGGACTTCAATAAATTCCTTTCTCGTGAATACTTGAGAATGATGTGTATTCGAGAGAGCATAGAAAATCTTGTATGTGATCGAGTAAGGCATATTTCCTTCTTTCATCAAATCGACTCTTTTGAAATCTTGATGAAGGGTTGGGGCTCGATTAAAATCTCGATCTCTCAAATTGTATGCAATCCTTGGATAGACATTGAATGCTAATTTTCCCGCATACAAATTTCTCAGAACCGCTCCAAGGCATGAATCTTTGAGATGTGAGATTCGCTTGTCAAAAATAGCAAGATTGAGTGGCGAATCTATTCCTTCTTTGAATGTTGCTTTAATAATGACTCTTATGGCTCCGATATGAATCCATGAGAGTGTATTTGCAACTTCTCTTTTAACTCGCTTTTGATATCCTCGGATTTCTCTAATAGGGACCATTTGCATCTCGATCGATTACCAAGTAAACTCCATCGAATGGCAAATTCTCCGCTTGTTACCTGTGGATAATTTGGTGTTTTCTATTGAAAATCAATCTTATCCAAAGCCTTTTCCATAGCTCCGATTGTAAATCCATCATATATTTGAAGCTTTGGATCTTCCTTCATAATTCTCATAAGAGTCTTATGAGAAACCGTAGTGTGAGAGAGAAATCGACATATCTTCCCCCGACCGTCTGTGAAGAATTTCTTATTCACTCGATCTAAGTCGAGTCACTTCCATCGCCGAATAGATTTCTTCTTCATAGATGCTTTCATCCGAGGGTATATCCTCAAATTGATACACCTGAATCAAATCTTGATAATAAATGACTTCCTCGGTATGTCGACTCGTCTTTGATTGTATGGGCAATCTGCATTTGAGATATGCCCCCTTGCTCGCATGTCCATCAATTACAATCTTTGAAACTTTCATTGGCCCTGGTGTGAGCTCGTCTCGAAAGTTCTCCTTCCCGGCGTCTCGGTACTTGCTTGATTAGAACCCGATGAAGAGGTTCAACTCTGTTTAGTCCGGTCTTTGCCCGATTTGTAACCGGGCTTTGTTTTGAATGAACCTTCTAGGTCTCCATGAAGACCGCTTTTGTTGTTGCTTCCTCGGCGGTATGGATGGTTTCGCTCCTTCTTCTTTTTTGTGCGCCTTGGTTGACCTCCCACCATTGTTGGGATGTCATTATCCACACACTGCTTTGTTAATTCCTATTAATCTCTTGTAATTCCTGTACAGAGCTGCTTGGTAACACCATTCAGATAACTTGGCCTTTAGGAAAGACATTTTTCTGGCCACAGTTTCTACTTCCGCTCCATCCTTGTATTCCTTGATAAGCATTTCTCTCCAGGGACTCAGAATCTTGGCAAAGAATAGTTGTGCAGCTTCCTTTTCTTCAATCTTGGATTTCCACCGGTATTCGGTGAACAACTTGATATATTCGTCAATATAACAAATATCATGTAACTCAAGACTATAGAGGGCTTGTTTATATCTCTTTCTTTTTTCATCCTCTAATCCCTCGAAATAACCTGTGCCGATGAACTGGATTTTGAATAGCTTAGCCATGTCATCGACAATTCCTTTAAGTGATTCTCCTGATGTGACCGAACCTTTTGTACTAGCATCGGTCATATCCCAGGCAATCTTCACCGATCCATCAAGACTCATTTCAAGGAGTAAAATGAATGAATCCTTTGTAAGATTGAGGATTCTCTTGAAATTCTCATAGTTGAAGCCCATTCATCAATGAGAACTTCTCTATTTTTAAAATCGGGATATTGATTTAACATTAACCCATATGGATGTATTGGGTCGAGGTGCGATCTTCCATAAGGCGTCGATACACATTCGGCCTTAGGTAGATTGTCGAGTTCTGCGCAAGAGGGTTTCGACCTCCTATCCCCGAAAGTGGATCATTTCCGGTCGTGAAATCCCAGCGTGTGGCATCCTTTCGTCCCGAGCTACATTATGCGAACCCGCACTTTCTTCGACATTAGGATTAAGCTGGTGGTGGTGGTGGTGGAATCGGTCTTCCTATTGGATCATAGGTGACCAATGTTCCATCTCTGTGTTCATCTTTAAATCTACAATTCCTAATCCGCAAAGGATTACGCAAGGTCATGTAGATCTTTAAGATTCATCTTTTCTATATCCATCTTTTTAATTTTTGATGGATTTTCCTTTGATTAGAGCAATGAGCTTCTCCTCATCTGTCATCTTTCGTATGACTTTGGTTGGTTTCCTTTTTTGGTGTAAATAAGTCGTCCCGAAATCTATACGCTTCTTTCCTCCGGAAGAACTCGGCTGTCCTCCAGGTTCTTGACTCGTTTCAATATCATGAAGGAGTTCAAGAGTTTCTTCGATATTTCACCATCGTCTCCATCCAGTTCGGATCGATGAACTTCAGACGGTAGATGAATATGGCGGTTGCCATAGTCGCACGCCGTCTTCCGGACTTCTCTAAGATCTTGGAGAACTTAGATTTATCTAGAAGTATCTCGTTCCACTCGGTACTCCATCGGGAATCATTGTTCGATGGGAGTTTTCATGAACGTTTCTTGAAGGTTCATCAAGTGAACATATAAGTCCAGTTAAGCATCCGTAATCGCCTATAATATTTTGCTCGCATTTTGCATTGCTTAAGGTTTCTCAAGTCGGCTCCGCCTATTCTTTTTCTTCATGTTGGTATTCCCAATATGAAACCTGGTCAAGGTGTTCTTGTGCATACATCGTCAAAATTTGACGATATGTCTGTGACGGCGTACATCTCGGACAATTGTGCGGATCCATATTCTCGGAGATAATTCTCTCACCAATTGTTAATTACATAAATATAATAAATATAACCAAAAGTTCTTAATAAACCGGGCTCGATACCATTTTGTGGCCATTGTGAAAGAGTTTGAGTATTGAAAAGATTAGGTCCTTTGAATAAGAATTGAAATATCTAGGGACCAATTTTGACAAATGAGTAAACATAAGGTACCAAACCGATATATTCAAAAGTTTGAAAACCTTTTTACAATCAATCATCCAAATTCGGTTTTTTAACTATTTAATGAAGGTATCCAAATTGATTAAAACTCAAAACGTTGGGTACTAAAACCGATTAAATGAAACCTGGGATCAAAACCGAAAAGTAGGTATAATTGAGGTACTAAAACCGAAAATAATCCCGATACATTCAAACCAAAGAAGAAATGTTTATGTTTATTACTCTTATAGCAAAAGTAAAAGTAGTTGAGAATCGAAATTGGTAGTGTTAGCAAATAAAATCAAGAATTAGAAGTTGAGTGTATGGTGAAAAATTTGTAGAAATGCTTATTTGTTCGTAAAAGTCAAACCGGAAGCAAAATCAAAATCTAAAGCACTTTTAGATTATGGTTAAATGAATCGATAATTAGAAGCGTAGTTGACATTTGCGAACACTAAAGAACAATATTTTTAGCCAGAAGCACTTTTTTAGTGATTGCAACACTCCCAAAATGTCTTTGCCAACACTTAAAAAGAGTGGGTTTTTCAGCTTTTGCTAGAAAAAAAAAATATTGTTTGCAAATGCCGTTTTGCTTCTACTTAATTTAATCATCACATAAAAGTTGGGGGTGTGGTGTTTGTGATTTTGGAAAAGTACTTTTGGTATTTTGTCAATAAAATTAAGTTTATTGACATTATTATCCTTCAATTTGAAAAATATAAAATTTGTATATTAATAATAAGAAGAGAGTATTTATCTTTCTATTCAAAAATTCATTTTGAAACTTTTTTTATACAAACAGTTCAATTTTAATTTTTCAGCTTTTAGCTTCTATTTAGAAGCACTATTATGGTTGAAAAGCTTCTATTTACAAGCACTATTATGGTTTTCAACAACTTTTAGTTATTGCTACAATATTTAACTTCCAAGAACTACTAAAAGCAGAAGTGTCGCAAACATTCCCTATAAATAATCAATCAAACTCAGCCTTAACATCAAACACCTCATTAACTATCAAGAAACAGATAAAGATCATATATGCAAGACAAAACTTGATGCTACACATCTTATAATATCTAAAAAGATAATTAAATAGCAAATCACCACAAGCTTGTGCTTGCTTAGACACCACAAAAACAACAAAACACATCAAAAACAATTTTTTTCTTTTAATTACTAAAAAAACAAACCTCTTTCCTATTCCTTAACCTCAAAGGGCTTGTAGGTTTTGAGAGCCTTATTAAGCCCTTGAATAGAGCCACAAGCAGCAGCCACTGCAATAATCAAACATACCGAGTTTATGAGCTGAAGGCCGAGCCATCTCCACGTACATCGTTCGATTTTGTTCTTCGCTATGTACATTTGTATCGGAAATATACCGTTAGAGGCCAGTACCCCATAGCGCCTAGAAATGCAAGTATGTCATTGAAGAAGGGCATTATCAATGCAACAACTGTTGCAACAATCACAAATGAGCTTCTCCATATCAGTCTCAGAAAGTTAACGCTAAAATTATGTCTCCGGTTCGGGCCAATGCCGATGATGTACTCTCCGTTACGAACTTTGACTTAGGCCACTTCGTCACGGCCCATGACTCAACCGCTAAATATCGGTTGTGCAAATACCTATTAGAAGAAGAGAAAATTAAAACATGGTCATAAATTGGGTTAATTACAAAATTATCCCTGAAGTTTGGGTTTAATTACAAAACAAACCCTTTTTGGCTTGGTTCGGTGTTAAATGTAAAGGGGTAATTGTAATATTTTTACAAGTGTAATACATAATCAAACCTCAACATTTTTTTTTGTAATTTTCAAAATTTTCTGTTTTTTTTTTTTTGTAATCACCCCAAACCTCAGGGGTAGTTTTTGTAATTATCCTAATAAATTGGTTAATTACAAAAATATGCTTGAAGTTCACTCTAATTACAAAAAAACTCTTGATATTTATTTCTATTCCACAATTCGCACCCAAAAAGGGAGGTATTTGTAATTGTGAAAGATAACTAGAATGTTTTTGTAATTAAGCTAAACCTCAGGGGTAGTTTTTGCAATTATCCCTAAATTTTCTTGAAATAAGACGATTTGGTTTCGAAATTTGCAGTTTAAACCTGATACGCCCCAACTAGATGCAACACAATGCAACCGTTAGCTAGATCCACCAACCAAAACGGCTCGTAAAATCCAAAGCCGGTTAGTAAATTTCCCGGTGCATTGTTCCCAAACGCAGCATAACCGAAACAACCACACATCATATAGAACGCTGTTGTTGTCGACACTGCAACAACGTTGGCCTTTTTCATCACTTGGTTTTCAGGAGGTGTTGCTTTTAGTGTATCCTTAAACGAGGCAAGGCAGACAATGTTTGATGAGCAAAACATATTCAAAGTTAAAAAAAAATGATCATATGTTCATTTGTATGAAGTCATGATTATCTGTTTATTTACCTGAATTTCGACTAAAATTTGTGAGTAAGTGTAGGCAAAAGCAATATCGCCAAATGCTCTGAACATTCTCCAGGTTTTCTCAGCTGCTGATAAATTTAACCCGATTTCTACACCGGTAAGGGTAGTCCTTTCTCCTTTCCCTGTTCAGACCATAAATATATGTTAAAGAGATTATTACATCAAATTACTCTCAAGGTTTGATCTAATTGAAAGGAAAAACGAATATATTCCAAAATTACAAATATCCCCTTGATATTACAAATAGGAAAAACAGGTACTGTAACTACAACGCGATAGCAAAATGGAGCTGTAAAAATCATGTTTTGCAAAAAATGTCATGTAAAACTCTCGATTTTGGTCTTGCAAAATGCACATTGTGCAAAATAGTCCTACAGTTATTTGAAAATCTCAATTTTGTTCTTAAGTTCACCGGAATACTAATTTTGCAATTTTACCTTACAAACGCCACCCGATGTTGTATTTTCTTAACAAGTAACCTCTTATTGAGGGTGTGATTTGTAAAATAGAAACAAATACTAAGAGATACTTGTAATTTTGAAATAACTGAGTTTTTGTAATTAGATTATAAGGATATTTTTGTAATTAATCCTAAATTAAATGGGCCAAGATCAAATAGTATGATCTTGTTAGCTAATGCACATAAAAGCAAATCAAATATACACAGATTTGTGAAATGTCTATTTAACAGAATTGTAGCTTTAGCCTTATGCTGGCTGATTCTTTAAGGGAACATTGATTGGTAAAAAAAATCATTAATGGAATATAACATAAACTGAAAACAGAAGGTCTCTTGTGAGACGGTATGAGACCGTGATACTTTTAGTGTAACAACTTATACTTTGTCTAAATACACTAATTTACAATAAAAGTATCACTTTTAGACAAGTATCACTTTTTACACTACAAGTATCTCTCACGGACTTTCACCATCTCACATAAGTTTGTGCGAATTGAAAATGGATAAAAAGATGACCTGAAATAACTTTTGCTAAGGCAAGTCCCACTCCAATAGATGAATATGCAAAAGACATAATAGCTGCAACAACTGATAGCAATGATAGCTTGTGGAAATTTGGAATTTGGGACAAAAATATTTCAAGAATTCCCAATCCAATCATATATGGATTGTGAGATACACTGCATGGACCTCCATGTCCTCTTGAGTGAAAGCAATCTGATTTCTGTATGGCTCTGAAATGCACAATTTTAACAAAATCTTTACAATTGGCGAATTCGCAATAATCTAGATTAAAGGGATAATTACAAAAACCACCCCTGATGTTTGGGTTAATTACAAAAACACCCAGAGATGTTTGAAAATCACAAAAATTCCTTGAGGTTTGATTTTGTGAGTGGGTGATTGCATATTTTTGCAAATGTAAGGTTTTTATTTTTGTAATTTTCAGAAACCTGTGGGTTTTTTTGTAATTAACCCAAACCACAGGGGTAGTTTTTGTAATTATCACTAGATTAAATGTTAGTGTACTTACGCCATGCTTATCGATGCTGTGATGGTATATCCAATTACCATTCCACTTAGGTTGGCATATTGAACCGTAGCACAAGCCATATACATCGCTTGACCTGATTGAATCACACAAAATGTGATTTAGAAAAGCTTCAACATAAAACTCGGGGATAATTACAAATGCTACCCCTGAGGTTTAGCCTAATTACAAAAAACTCCAACTATATTTCAGAATTACATATAAACCCTTAAGGTGTTACAAACAGCCCCTTTAGAATTGCAATTTGTGAAATAAAAATAAATGTCAATGGGGTATCTGTAATTTTGAAAGATAATGCTATAAACATGACGAGCTATATATTTGTGTGACGTGATCATGAATTTACCTAGGTTGTTTTTGACAACTTCCTTGTACGTATAGTTACGTTTTCCAGTAACCGGAGATCGATAACAATCTGCTAAGAGACTGGAAGTATATATTGTGATACCGGAGAAAATAACGAGCGTTGCCACCCCAGCAATCCATCCAAGCTGAGCCACTCCCCAGGCTAGTGAGAGGACTCCAGAACCTATGATTGCTGTAATAATGTGTGCACTTGCTGTCCAAAGGTTACCTAGTTAACACAACATAAAATACAATCAGGTATATTATCATGAACAGAAAAGGATAATGGTAATAGTACAAAATGCTGTTAGAGATGAGACTATTGAGAGGACTCTGTTTTTATTATTATTATTATTATTGAAAATATATGGCATGATGAGTCAGTAAGAACGCTTCACTTTTGATACTTAGGAGCTTGCAAACTCAAAAAAAAAAAAAAAAGTGATTCTCAGCTTCTACCTGAAAAATATAACATTTTTTTCTAGGTAGAAGCTGAGAATCACTTTCTTTTTTTTTTTTTTCTTTAGAATTTGGAAACACTCCCTTAGATTTCGGAATTTCAAGAAATTAAAGGCAGAGCATAAAGTAGATATTTCCTTCTTATCTTTTAGTACTTGTTTTTTTTTTTCTGAATTTCAATAAATTTTAAGCAGAGCAGAAAGTAGATACTTCTTATTAATCTACTTAAACTGATTTTTTTTCTTTCTAAACATTCACTCTATTTTTTTTTTTGGAATACGTGGGAGGGTGAGAGTGATGGCAATCGAACCCCGACCTCTGATCGGGACTCAAAAGTCTTAACTACTCGACCACTATCCTCTTACTTAAACTAACTGATTAGTTCACAATCACATCTTACTCACAACCTGGTGGAGAAAAAGGCTGCAAGAGTCCAAAACTAATTTACATTTCAACAGACCCAAAAGAATAACAAATATTAAAAAAACACAAATTGAGAAAAACAAAATGACAGATACAGTATAATCTCCAATGATTTCTCAATTTTAATACATATATCTTCACATATAGAGTTCAAAACAAAAAATAAAAAGAAAAATAATTTTTTTTTGTAGGAATTGGGATATTAATGTACCTGTCCTTCTAGGCTTTCCATCATCATCTAACTCTGCATTTCCAATTTTTTGAATTTCCAATCCAGATTCACACCCCTCAACTTGAAAAATCTGATCTTGCATTTTTTATTTAATTTGTATTTTCTTTACCCCTTCTCCCTCTGAAACTGAAATAAAAATGTGTGTTTTTGCTTTTGCTAGAAAATTGAAACCAAGAAAATGGCCATGCAAGTTAGATATCCCCAATATTTTGGCTCTAAAACTCTGATTTTATAGCCCTTGCATGAGCCAAATAATATTAAAAATAGTACTGAAAAAAGAAGTTATTCTGGTGATGATCTCAGCAAAATCTGGTAATGATGAATAAAGTGAAAAGGATGAAGGTATTAATTTTTTAAAATATTTCTTCTGATTTAAGTGGAGAAGTATTTACATGAAAATAAACCACATTTGTTGACCCTTTTTCCTGTGTTCTCAAGGGATAGATATTAATTTATTAGTGCAGGACAAGTGTTAAAATGCAGACAAGGGGTTACCAGCAAAAATAGAGATGGCAATATGGACCTGGCCCGCGCAGCGCTACTGCCGTCGGGGCCTGCGGAGGTGGGCTGACCTAGCTGCTCCCGAGGGGTTACCAAAGAAAATAGAGATGGCAATATGGACTGACCGCCCGGCCCGACCCGACCCGTGGTGTTTGGGGCGGGCGGACTGCCCGGTCGAGGGGCGGGGCGGGTCCGGGTATTGTAATTGCCCCGCCCCAAAGAGATATATATACATTAATATTATTATTATATGATATTATAATAATAAAAAAATACATTTAGCTTTCACAAAAAAATACATTTACAATAATACATTATAGAATATTATAAAAATATAAAAATATATTTAAATTTCACAAAAAAAAATAAAAAAATACACTTTATTAAATTAATTTTAAGCTTAAAATTTTCAAAATGGGGCGGGGCGGGCGGACCCACCCACCGCACGGCGGGCACGGGCGATTATTTTGGACCCGTGGCGGGGCACGAGGTGGGGCGGGTGTGGGGTAACTAGCACGGGGCGAGTCCGAGTATTCGATTACCCGCCCCACCCCGCCCGCCCCATCCCATTGCCATCCCTAAGCAAAAAGGATTAAATTCTTTATTTTTCCCGAGTGATTAAATGTGCTTCAACTACCTCTTTTGTAAGTGCAAAGAAAAGATTAACAAATCCTCCTTTATTAATTCTCTACATTTGTTTTCCCCACCATTATGGCATTCATAGTTCCCCTTGATATTTATAAAATAGCCATGTTTTTTTTTAATAAGTTGGGAGACTTGGTTGGAGAGGAGGAATAAGTTTCAAATAAACTCGAAAGATCTGAGGTTCAACCCCACAAGACGTTTACAAAGGAGATTTGAAAAAAAGGCATATGTTTTCAAAAACATATTTTTTTTAGTTATTTTAACTAAAAACTGATGGTCAATACCCATTGTATATTATTTGGTAAGATATTTAGTCATTTTTTAAAAAATTGATGCGGTACAATTATGTATCGTCCCCACAAATGAAAAAAAAAATATTAAATGGATATTTGAACTCACAAATAACTAAAAAAACATGGCTAAAGAATATTTTACTATGGAGAAAAGGCCAAAAATATGACGAACTCAATTGACAAATTATGAATCATATCATTACTTATTAAATTATGGATCATTAGAAACAGAATGAATTGACATAGATCACAATATATTAAATTAATGGATCATTACTTGTTAATTAATAATAACTCAACAGTGAACATCCAATTAATAAATAAATTTAAAAAAAAAAAAAGCACGGATGTTGCGAAAATGTGGCCCAATTGATAACTAATAAGCATTACTTCCTACTTGAACGCCTACGTCAATCTAAAAAGTAACAAAACAACTTTACTTTTCATATTCTTTTTTTCCCAATTTTATAAGAGACTGGGTCATGGAATTTCAAATTGGATGGTCAAATTTTGCCATCAAGAAAGTGCCTACACTAAAATTGCAATAATTTCAAATGTCATAGTTGGAGAAAGAGTAGATATCTAACAGGAATCAACTTAGGGATTATGGAAACCCTAATTTGATATAAATATAAAGAACTTTATGTTTATGGTTCCCAATATACTAAATCGCACATAGTTTTCTATTCTCCCCATCAAGATGGAAAACGAAGGTCCCATAAGGAATCCGGAGATTTAGTTGAGGAAGACCATAGAACCAAATCTATCCGTTCGCATTCGTGGGAGATCCGTTCGTGCTCATAAGAAATCGCATATTGAAGGTATTCCACATACAGTTCTTACATCTTATGATGTATCCATGTATTCTGCTATTCCATAAATCTTTGGAGATATAATCTTTGATGATTATAGCATGATGTTTTATATTAGAACTTCCGATGATTATATGAATTTTATATTTGTTATTGTAAAATTTCCAACGATTCGTTACTTCCTACTTGAACGCAAGAAATGAAGAATTCAATTTAGGTTTCCACCACATCCTCCATCTAAGCCATCCATCTTTCAAGAGTTGGTGATCAAGTTTGACAAGGAAAATATGAAGCTTCCCAACAAGCCCACCATTGTTGAAGCTTCAACCACCTACCCCTCCCTCCCACATCCATCTATAAATAGGTGCTTCATTCTTCATTGTAATCATCCCTTGTGAGTGAATATCACAGAGAGTTGAGAGATCCTTGAGAGTGATCAAAATCAATCCTTGAGAGATTGAGTGAGTTTTGAGAGTTTTTGTGAGTTTGTAAATCTCCCGTAAATCTATTCTTGTGTGAAATAGAATTGTTATTTTTCTCTCAAATTCATCCATTTAGTTTCATAATGATCCCTGTGATACCTAACAAGTGGTATCGAGAGCCCGTCGGAGTGCTCGCCAGGAAGTTGAAGAGGTCTGGAAAATTCGAGTTTTACAAAGTTTGTTAAAACTCATTTTTCAGCATTCCATTGGATTCCTCTCGTCGATACGAGTCCGCACGCGTATTTTCAGATCGAAAAACGGACGTCGGACGAAGGCGCACGAGCTGCCGAAACTATGAGGAAGAAAATGAACAGTAACCTCTGCATGCAAATTTCCTGTTAATTACAAATCAGTCCCTGAGTTTTATATTTTTTATTTTTGACCCCTAGACTTTCTGGAAATTTCATTTTGATCCCCAGATTTTCTGAAATTTCATTACGGTCCCTTGAACTTTCAGAAATTACAGATTGGCCCCTAAACTTCTTGATATTTCAGTTTGGTCCTATATTTTCAGAAAATTGCAGATCAATCCCAAATTTTTCAGAAATTGAAATTTTAATCCCAAAGTGTCTATTCCACCATTTTTGACCATTCCGGACGTGACGGTATACTCCGCGTTTCGTGAGATTCAATCTCTCTCTTTGTCAACTAATTGTTGGAAGGTGAAAATGGCCACGGATGAGTCAACATCATCTTACGGAGCTATGATTATGCTCAATACTACCAATTACACATTATGGAAACCCCGGATGGAAGATCTACTCAATCAGTAAAGATTTGTTCGATCCCATAGAGCTAAAGGGTGTTAACCCTGATGCTTCCAAGTCAACCGAGTGGAAGAAGTCGAATAAAAAATCTATTGGTCAGATCCGACAATGGATTGACCATAGTGTCTTCCACCATGTCGCACAGAGACAGACGATATGCCCTCCTCCGGCGAAGTTGGAGGACATGTACCAGGCCAAGACCGCTCGGAATAAGGCCTTGTTGATGAGGCGCTTAGTCAACATGAAGTGAAAAATGGAACTTGAGTTTCCGAGCATACTAGTGAGTTCGGAGCTTGGTAAACCAATTATCGTCTATAGGGATGCCACTTGGATATGAAATGCGTGCTCTCCTACTTCTCAGTTCACTTCCCGATAGGTCATTTGGGAAACACTAGTTGTTTCTCTCAAAGAATTCGGCCCCGTAGAAAGCAAACTTACCATGCCTACATGGTAAAGGATGCCCTATTCAATGAGGAGGCGAAGAAAAGACATGGGCACGGATCGGACCCACGCCCTTGTGACGGAAAATCGAGGAGACAAAGATGGGAAGCAACAACGAAGTAGTAGAGGCAAAGGGAGAGGCAAAAGTAGGGGAAGATCCACTGATGGCGTAAAAACCAACATATAAATGTCATCATTTGTGGAATAGAGGGTCATATGAAGAAGAATCGCTATAAATGGCTAGAGGAGCAAGGTCGGAAGCGGTTCCCCAGTAAAAAATAAGGGTGGAGAAACGCTAGTTATCATTCTGGAGATGTAGCGCTTTGTTCAACCCATGATGAGGCATGCCTTCATATCTCAAGAGAAGATCTGAGAATGGGTGGTAGATCATCGCAAAGATCTTACCACGTAACTCCTCATATGACTACTTCACAACATACAAAATTTGGTGACTTTGGAGCGGTGAAGATGGGAAATTCAGTTCCTCCGGAATTGTAGGAATTGGTGATATACTGAGATAAAGACAAATGTCGGAGTACAATCACTTTGATGGATGTCGACATGTGCCCGATCTTGGTGAATCTCATTTTCGTGGATTGCCCTGGACAAACAGGGCTATGATAATCATTTCACCAAAGGCATGTGGAAGTTGTCAAGAGACACTATGGTAGTTGCTCGAGGACACATTTGTGGCACGTTGTACAAGACTCATGTGAAAATATGTACGAGATAGCCTCAACAACATTGCCGAGAAAGAGGCTTCTCAAAATTTGTGGCACCGCAGAGACTCGGTCACATGAGTGAGAATGGGTTGTCTACCCCGATAAAGAAGGAGCTTATCAATGTTGACAAGGGACGTTGTCTTTTGGATCCTTTGCAATCATTGTCTATTTGGTAAGCAACAAAGAGTCTCGTTTAGTTCCTCTTTTGAGAAGATCGGAGTTGCTCGGTTTGGTGCACTCGATGTATGCGGTCCCCGGAGGTTGAATCACTAGCGGTAACAAATATTTTTCGACATTTATTGATGATGCTTCTCGAAAGTTGTGGGTGTATTTCATGAAGACAAAAGATCGTGTGTTTGAATATTTCAAATTATTTCATGTCATGGTAGAACGTGAAATGGGGAAAAAGTGAAGTGTCTTCGATCGATAATGGAGGCGAATACACTTCTAAAGTGTTCGATGCCTATTGCAAAACATATGGCATTCGGCATGATGAGCAGACGGTCCCACGTACCCCTCAACATAACGGTGTAGCCGAAAGAATGAACCGAACAATCATGGAACGTGTTCGGAGCATGCTCGATGGCTAAACCGCCAAAGCCATTCTGGGGGAGAAGCAAATGAGTTGCTTGCTACCCGATCAACAGATCACCATCAGCACATCAATTTTGAAGTTCCTGAGCGTAGTGCTGGGAAGGATCCATCATACTCCCACTTGAGAGTATTTGGATGTTTAGCATATGCTCATGTATCCAAAGAGCTCGCAGAAGCTTGATGCAAGGACCACTCCATGCATTTTCATTGGCTATGGAGATAAAGAATTTGGATACGAGTTATGGGATCCAAAGGAGAAAAAAGGTGATCGAAGTAGGGGCGTAGTGTTCTATGAAAGTAAGACAATAGAAGATATTGAAAAGCTCACAATGTCTCGGAAGTCAAATATTGGTGCTCAAATTTCAGATGCAAAGACACTTAACGATTCGTGAGAGGCGGTGGACGTAGTACGAAGATATACCGGAAGCGAGAATATGAGGAGGTAGAAGAAGGTGTTGAGCGGGGAGCCACAACCCGCTCTACCAAATGTTCATATACCATCGAAAGCCAGGATGATGGTGGATCTCCTCGATTTGTTCGAGGAAGTTCGTAGGTGCGAGCGAGGGCGGATTCCATCTAAAAGATATTGAATCCGATTACCTTCTACTTATCAAGATGGAGAACCAGAGAGTTTCAAGAAGTAGTATCTCATAAGGACAAAGAAAAATGGCCGCAAGCAATGCGGGATGAAATGGAATCTCTGCGAGAAAAATTCCACTTATGAGATCATAGAACTTAGAAAGGGAAGAAGGCACTAAGAAACAAATGGGTGTTCAAGCTGAAGAAAGATGGTAGCGGAAAAGTGGTGAAACACAAAGCTCGCTTGGTAGTCAAGGGATTCCAACAGAAAAAGGGAATCGACTTTGATGAGATTTTTTCACCAGTAGTCAAGATGACATCAATTAGAGTTATTCTTGGTTTAGTAGCAAGTATGAACTTGGAGCTTGAACAGGATGGATGTGAAGACAAAGATTTCTTCACGGAGATCTCAAAGAAGAGATCTACATGGAGCGGCCGAGGAAGGTTATGAGATTTGGTGATAATCTCGTTTGCAAGCTCAAGAAGAGCTTGTATGGTGCAAGCGAGACACCAAGGCGATGGTACACAAAATTTGACTCGTGTATGGTGAGTCAAGGCTATAAGAAGACTAATGCGAGATGAATGTGTTTACATTCAAAAGTTTGCGAGATGGAAATTTCGTTGTTCTTCTACTATACGTAAGCGATATTTTGATCGTGGGAAAAGATACAACGAAGATTAGTCGGTGAAGAAAGAACTTTCAAGTCTTTTGACATGAAAGACTTAGGACCAGAAGCTCAACAGATTTTGGGAATGCGAGATAGTTCGAGACAGAAAGAACCGAGAGGTTATGGCTATCTCGGGAGAAGTATATTGAACGAGTGCTCGAGAGGTTCAATATGAACAACGCAAAACCAATCGGCATTCCACTAGCTAACCATTTCAAGTTGAGCAAGAGTGCATGTCCCTCATCCGAGGAAGAGATCGGGAAATGTCATCGGTGCAATATTCTTGTGCGGTTGGAAGTCCGATGTATGCAATGGTGTGTACAAGACCGAGATATTGCTCACGCAAATGGGAACGATGAGTCATTTTCTCTCTAACCCGGAAAGGAGCATTGGGAAGCGATGAAATGGATTCTCGTGTACTTGAAGGGTACGTCGAAAAATATGTCTTTGTTACGGGGAGCCGATCCGTCTTGGAGGGCTATACTGATGAGATATGGCAGAGATCTTGACAAAGAGAAAATCAACTTCGGATTTCTCTACACTTTCGCAGTGGGGGTTTGTTTTCAGCGGCGATCCAAGATCGTTAGAAGTGTGTTGCTTTATCCACAATGAAGCGAGTATATTGTTGCCGATGAAGTGGTAAAGAAATGTTGTGGCTAAAGCGTTATCTCCAAGAACTTGGAATTAAGCAAAAAGATTACAAGGTACATTGTGTGATCGAGTGCTCGGACTTGAGCAAGAACTCCATGTACCATTCCCGTACAAAACATATTGACATTAGATATCATTGGATACGCGAGACGATAGAACGACAACAATTGAAACTTGTTAAAATCCACACAAAGGAGAATCCATCGAGATATGTTGACAAAGGTGGTTACACGAGAAAAGCTTGAGTTATGCGAGACATAGCGGGGATCTTTGATTAGGATATGGTGGAGGGGGAGAATTGAAGAATTCAATTTAGGTTTCGACCACATCCTCTATCTAGAAGCCATCCATCTTTGAAGAGTTGGTGATCAAGTTTGACAAGGAAAATATGAAGCTTCCCAACAAGCCCACCATTGTTGAAGCTTCAACCACCTACCCCTCCCTCCCACATCCATCTATAAATAGGTGCTTCATTCTTGATTGTAATCATCTTGTGAGTGAATATCACGAGAGAGTTGAGAGATTCTTGAGAGTGATCAAAATCAATCCTTGAGAGATTGAGTGAGTTTTGAGAGTTTTTGTGAGTTTGTAAATCTCCTGTAAATCTATTCTTGTGTGAAATAGAATTGTTATTTTTCTCTCAAATTCATCCATTTAGTTTCATAATGATCTGTGATACCTAACAAGAAACACAACTACTTTACTTTTCATATTCTTTTCTTCCCAATTTTATAAGGGACTGGGTCATGGAATTTCAAATTGGATGGTCAAATTTTGCCATCAAGAAAGTGCCTACAATAAATTGCAATAATTTGAATGTCATAATTGGATAATATAGCAAAAAGATAGGATCACTTCAAATCTTCTTCATTTGATAAGTTTAATCCCATATTATATTGCCATGGCGTCTACAAAAAGGTAAATTTCTAAGCTTCTTCTTGTGAGTGATATAATAATCATAAATAGCGACCCATGATAAGCACAATCCAATCTAAAGTTCGTCACTCAAGAAAGCTTTTAAGGGAGGAATTTCAACTTTGTACAATTATACAATCATCATATTCTCTATAACAACTTTATCACTTGCATTCTTCGAATAGGCACTCATTATTAAAAAGGATGAGCCCCATCCCTTGGGCCCTCTCGTCTTGCTGCAGAAGCCGTGGAGGATATGAAGTGCGGGTTATGCCTCAACTAGTCGAGTCCTTGGGCTGCCAAGAAGAAGCGAGTCACCACACAAGAAGTTCTCTCCACCCCGTAAATCGTTACTGGAAGGATTCGAACAACCACACCTTTGTGGGTGCAGCAGCAGACATCACGTCACCCAAGTCCTTTTACAAGTTGAGCTATGCCTGGAGGCAATTGGCACTCATTATTGAAATCAAGTTTGAAGACCCCCATTGAAAGTGGGGGAAAAAGAAAAGGCGAACTTGAAAATTTTGTTCTTCTTCAAGTCCGATTCACGAGTTTGGGACAAGATCAAGGACAAGGACATTTTCAAACCAAAGTTACAAGTGGGAGGGTGTTTGTCGAGCTAGAATCACATCGAGTCGGGGCCGTCTTTGGGAAAAAAATCGAGGCCAATCGGGCCAAACAACGAATCGACTAAAATGGTTGGGCAAGACCGGCAAAGAGCGACTATCGGTTCGGGCCGGGTTTTGACAATATAAGCTCTCAAATATCTTTTGAGAGCATATAAGCTCTCCAAAAATGTGTGCTAGTTTTCTTTGAAAAAAATCTTAAGCTCCCAAAATATGATACTAGAAACTTATGATATATTTTCAAAAAGGCATGAATTCAGACTTATAATAAGAACTTATTTTAACAACTTCATTTAGTTTCAAACAGTTTAATTACAAAATGAAATTACTAACATAAGCTCCACTCCACATCTTATAAGCTCTTAAAACATAGGGATAATTACAAAAACACCCCGTGGTTTGGGGTAATTACGAAAAAACCCATACATGTTTCAAAATTACAAAAAAACCTTCAAGTTTCGTTTTATCTTAAATTTAAGGGGGTAACTGTAATAATTTTGCAAATGTCATGGGGTTTCTTGAAATTTTATTGAAAATCACCGGGAAAATGTAAGACGGAATCAACCTTCATGGGGTCTTTTTATAATTTTCAAAGAACTCTGTTTTTTTGTAATTAGCCCAAACCTTAGGGCTGTTCTTGTAATTATCCCTATTGCTTATACAATCTTTTAAATAAGCAATGGCAATATCTTATCTTGGGAAAAGAGCATTATTGCCTCTTAAAATTCGAAGTATATCCTTCAAAATACTCTATAGTGGATTTTTTCAGCAGTTGAAGAGAACAATGCAAAGAGGATAAAAACTAGCAAGACAAATCTGAAACCCAGTGAGCTAATTGTAATAGGACCGAAATCTCATGTATTGAACCAGCAAACATAATATTACAAATTATATATAATAAGGCACTACAAGCATCTAATTCATTAAGACTTAAGAGAGTCTCAAGTTCCTGAGCATCAAAGGCATATATTAGGACAAAATTGTAAAATGCCGGTTAAAAAACCCAGACTAGATGATCAAACCAAAGACACTACTTAGATGAAGCTTCCAATTTATTACATTTTCGTCATTTCTTTATCATCAATCTCCAAGTTCGCGTAGTCCAATCCCATTTAGCAGCTACTCCTACACAAATGATCCAAACAGATCAAAAAAATGTCTCAATAGAGTCATACCACAGACCCCCGTTGTTTAAACAGACAAATGATGAATAGCAAAATATATATAAAAATAAACAATAACAAAATAAGGACTTCATCATAGCACGAAAAAACTAGTCGTGATTCATCAATCAATCCACTAAAAAGTAAAAAAATGCAATTGGAACTCAAAGTTGAGTCATATAGCTACTAACACAAGTTTCTAAACCAAAACCCTTTGACTTCATAGCCTTAGTTGTAGAAGACGGTAAATCCGCCCGATGAACAACAAGGTGGTAGGCTTGGCCCTTTTGTCTATCGAGGCTCCAGTCTTGAATAAAAAATGAGTTTCTTTGTGTTTTGCACCTTTTTATAAATGCAAAGGCACAAATGAAACTCCGTGCTTTTTCAATTTTCCTTTCTGTACACCTTTTGGTACAATACTAAAGCAATAAAGATACCAGAAAAGCTATAATATCGATTTACAAAATAGGGGCAAATAGAGATCTTAAATTTTTGACACTTTAGTTGGTAGCTATGTAAACACAATAAGAATCCGGTTATATTTAGGCAGTACAATTAGCGTATAATAACCTCACTTTAATCTGTTTTAATGAGGGATCTTCAGAGGTTACAGCAGAATTGATCAGAGAGTTTTGCAATTTTCAATGATCAGATCTATCCTGATAATCATTCAAACAAAAGGACATTTTTAGGCAATAAAGTAGTTTTCAGCGAAAGGATCCAAAATTGTTTCCTTGGAAAATAAAGAATAGGTACGGCAAGGCTGGTGATATTTCTAATCTGCACAAAGTAGCACCACCGTGTCACAAGTTTTAGTGGCAAAGTGAAAAATGCCCTTTCCTCCTATGGTCATTCTAATGGCTATCCACGCAATATAATTTAAAATAAATGCAAGAAAAACCCACAATTCCGTGTGACAACAAATCAAACAGCCTCTGAGATTAAATCTGAAAGCTAATACCAAAACATTTTGCAGCAGATGAACACAAAGTTACCAAGCTATCTGGTTGGCCTTTTTTGAAAATGAATATAATTTACTGCAAGGAATGACAGGATATTATGCTGTAGAAATTAAATACTAGATAACAAAAGCCATTTACTTATTCACCCTACCGTTTGGTGAAAAAAAGGAAGGGGAAAAAAAAAAGAGAGAGAGAGAAAAAGAGGTAATCAGCAGTTAGTCCACATATTAACAGAATACAACATGCAATCTATGGAGTAAAATAAAATTTTGAACCATAAAAACAATATGCTGAGCACCTCAACTACAAAGCAAGAATCCCATTCATAAGATATGCTTAATACCAAAACATGTAATGTTTCCAGATCAATTGAATTTAGTGCTCGAGTGAAGCTACAAAAGCCATAAAATCCTTCCAGCAAGACGACATTTGCATCCTGGCTTGTCATGCAATTTAACTTACAACAAAGTCTGATGGCTTTTACGTCAACTGCCATAGTGCATTACGGATTTATGTTAAGAGGAGAAAGAAGCAGCACAAAGACAATCTTATAGGCGTTTACAGACAGACATTCATAGAGTAGAGAACAGTACGCTTGAACCTAACTTGTCTAACAAATCCAGTACTGTAGCTGCCAATGATGAAAACTCTAATATAATAATTGAATATCAGAGATTCAGATTTCAGCATCTACGAATCAACAGCTCCATATTATAAATACAAAACTAAAGAGTGAGTTAATAACTAACTTACCAGATTTCCTTTTAAAATTCATTTGTACTCAAATGATGGCGGGGCTGGAGCATCAAAGCTCTCCAAAACCTTTGTCTGGCTTCCATCACTAGCAACTGTCTCCTCCTTCTTCCCACCACCAAAAAGGCCTCCAAACCACGACGATGATGAGGAAGATGCTGATGAGGTTGATGACGATGATGAAGGTCCAGCTCCCATGCTCTCGACATTTACTGGAGCTTGACCAGGAATTTGCCCCATAGGAGGATATCCAGGCACACCAGCCACGCTAGGTAGTGGCTCCTCCATAGGTGGAAAGTTTTGTGGTGCACTCATAACTTTATTTAACATAATCCCAGCTCCCTCGATCAAAGCAAGTAATACTCCACCGAATACAGCTGACCGTGAAGCAGCACCTAATCCCTGACGCATTTGCAGAAAGCCCCCAGTTGCAGCACCAGCTATGATAGAGTTCCAGGGATCTTCTTTCTGGCGCATGTAGACCATTGTGCAGTCAAACGTGGAAAATAGGCCACCCCATACTGCAAAACTACCCCCAACACGAGGTGCATTCATGCGAACAGCTTGAGAACCCCCAATTAAACGCTCGCCTTTAGGGGAGTTATAGATTCCTTTCAAGAAATGGAAAGCTGCACCACCAACAGCACCCATGCCAAAAGCTCCGCCAACATCATCAAGGATACGATCTGGGCAAGGTTCTCGAGATGTTTCTGGGGTCCCCATGGATCAGAGCCGACAGGAAGTGGTAAATCGTATAGAGTTGACAGTGGTTGAGGGAGACAACTAGGTTGACAAATTAATTGTTCTTTATGCTTGCTAAGCAGTCTTTCAAATGATCTTCTGTCACCTCCACTATTCAATAAGATAAAAATACCAACAGAAATGAGCACGGTATTGGCAACTTCGTAGAGCTATTGGACATGTTTTTGGCAAGAATTAAGACATACTTAATATATAATTCACGTCAAGGAAAATGAAGAATCCACGCATTTCTACTTGTTTCTTTCTATCAAAACTCATTTCCCAATGAAAGAATTTATGGAACCATAGTATTTCAGCTCCTATATAATTTTCTAGAAATTTCAACAATATAATCAGGTCAAGCAAACGAGGCAAAAAAAAAAAAAAAACTCCAGCTGAAAAAATGGCGAGTACTAAACTTTCCAGATAATTATTTCGAGAAAACTTGAATTTACCTATATTTCACATCACCAAACAAAATCCAGAGCCTATTGATTTGGTTCCCCGGAAAAAAATAGCAATTCAAGGTACAAAAATAAGAGCTCGCAGATAAAATTTCTCATAAAAAGTATATTACTCGTTGATTAAGCATCGATAACTCCAAAAATCACATCGAAAAGACATAAGAAAATTAGGTTTACCTCAAAACGCGCGGTGGAGGACGCTGGAGAAGAATGCCGGTGGTGGAGTGAAAATACCGTAGAGAGAGAAAATGGACGTACATTATAGGGTTAATTTTGATTTGGGCCAAACTTCAATTAGATCCTTAGTTGGGCTCTTACGTACCCGGATATAGAAACTGTCATCATTTGAGTGGGCTTTACAGTCTAGCCACTAGGTGTTTCAAGCCCACTCTAGGCCCGAATTAGCTCAGAAGATAAACTGGGGCTCCGAAATGGACTGGGACCAGCTTGTGAACTCAAATAAGCAGCCTCGCTTTTTCGCCTTTTTATTATTTTAAGAGTTTACATCATTCTAATTTAATTAATAATAAAAAAGATACTTCATAATAAATTTATTTAACATTTATATCATATTATAATTTAATTAATATTAGTAGCTGATAGGCGGTAGTCATAAACTATTATGACAACACACAACAGTAATGATTAATCGAAATCATAATAATTATATATGACACATAATTTATTTACACTAATTTTATGTTTATTTGATTATTTGAATTATACTTTAATTTCATACTCAAATGTTTTGTTTACTGATTAATATGGCTGAGCTCAAAATCAGATAGGCTCATCAAAAACCTCCTCCAATAGTTCGAAATAATTCATTTTGCATCATTCAACACGTATAACTTCTTCTTCACCATTTTATATTCTAACCTTTCACAGTGCCCCCAAATCGAACAACAATGTAGCGAGAGTTCATTTATAGAAAGAAAATATATAAAATATTAAAGACGTGCCACGATATGCTAGGTGTTGAGATATGTCACTTGTGAGTTGTCCCACGTTGATTAATTAAGGGAAGAAAGTCTATTTCATAAGTCAAATGAGCTACTCATCCTATCACCTAGACGTGACCAACGGTTCCGAACCGCCGATTCTGATTCGAACCGCCTTGATTATGGTTCGCCCAAAGGGTGGAACAGAACCTAACCGTCCATAGATGGTTTTGGTTCCGGTTCGGTTCGAAACCGCCTGCTTAGCGATTCGGTTCGGTTTAGGCGGTTTTTCTTCTTTTTTTTTTTTTGAATTTTTGAATTTTTAAGTTTTTAATATTAATAAATTAACACCATTGATAAATTAACACAATTGATGAAGGAAATAAAATTGAGTAACACAAAAAATAATTATATTGATTTAAAAGTAAAATTACAACTTACAATTTACAAAATGAAAAATTCTAATATATTACAATTCCAAAGTACAATTTAAAAATAAAATTACAAGTTAATACAATTTCGTATAAAATTTAAATTATAAAGTACAAAGTACAAACCACAAAGAAAGGAAAAAAGAAAAAAAAGAAATGGGTTTGAGTTTTATTTTAATATTCTAAGTTAAAAATTTGAAATTTAACTTTGAATATTGAAATAAAATTGCCTACGTATCCTCATAGAGGAATCAAAACCCTAAGTAGTTCTCTTACCTTTTACTTACCTTAGGGAAGGTGGCAAGTGGCAACGTGATTCTTCAATTATTTTGTGACTCGTTGCTTGAATCGGTATCAAGATTATCGCTTTCTTCGGAATCATCAAAATCGACTTGTTGCTCACGTGTTTCGCGCGTTTGTCCAATCGTGGAGCAATACTTGAGCCTCTAGACTTTCTCTTTGTTAATCTAGATAAATCAGGATCCAGAATATAACTCTCCTCATGAATGTTTGCTCTACGGAGACGGTTGAGGCGGGAACGGCTAATATTTCCCTCACAATTAAAGTTACTATAGGGAAAGAGGAAGACCTCTTTGACCACCACTTTAACAAATCGAACTTTGAATTCCCTACTACAAATTCAAGTATAATCAAAAGGAGATGTTAAATATGTATCAAGTTCAAGATAAGGGGACGCTCCTCTCGAACGTTTTGGTATCCTCGCGTCATAAAAATTATCTAATGGTGCAAATACCGACGCCTCATTAAACGTACCAATATCACTAGTATGTTCAACATCGGGTGTAGAAATAGCGAGAACTAGATGAGCCTCTAAAACTATCACCAAATTTTATTGAATATTCTTTAAAAATATCATATAAACATTGTTTAGCATTCTCTACTACAACACTTGGAATGAGAGTGTCATGTTCTTTAATAGGAAACAAAGCATCATAATATATTCCTAACAATTCTTCTAAACCATCTAATCTTACTCTAGGATCTAATATTTTTGCAACTAAAAATACATTAGGAATATAAGTGAAATATTTTAACCATTTTAATCTCATTTGGGCAATAGTTGGTCTATAAGTAGCACTGGCATGAGAGATTTAAAAAGTAATGCAATTTTAACACAACGATTTACAACTAAAATTGATGTAGGATAATAAACACCGAATAATTCTTGGTAGCATCTTTAAAAACCTTTAAAAGTTGACATAAATTAGAGCATGCATCCCATTGATTGGGAAATAAAACTATGCCACATTGTTGATCGGCAAAAAAATGAACACAAAGCTTCTCTATATGCATAACTATCATTTATCATTTTATATGTAGAATTCCAACGAGTTGACACATCGGCCGAGAATTTTCTTGGGTATAAATTATTTTCTTTACAATATCTCGCCCATTTTTTCAAAAACAGGAAGAAAATGCATTTTAAATATAAAAGCGCATCTCTAATAGGTGCAATTTCTTCTTTTAAAGTAGTTAAACCATCTTGAACACATAAATTAATAATATGACATATACAACGAACATGAAAAAATTTGCCACCAATAGAAGGTTCACAAATATTAATAAGTGATGGTAAACTAGCCGTATTAGCACTAGCATTATCAAATGAAATTGAAAAAATTTTTGTAACTAAGCCATATTCTTGTAAAATAGTATGAATTTTATGAGAAATATTAATAGCGGTATGTTCAACATTAAAATCTCTATATGCAATTAAACGTTTTTGCAAAGTCCATGAATCATCAACCCAATGACAAGTAATTCCCATATAAAAATGTTTTTGCCAATGATCACTTCATACATCCGAACAAATTGAAACTTTTGTTTGTAAATTAGCAAATGAGTTAATTAATTGAAACTTATATTCACAAATCGTTTTTTTTTTAATATCGCGAGTCAATGTAGAACGTGAAATTTTATTAGCAAATGGGGTTAAAAGCACGTCTAGTATACCTTTCAAATTTTCTATTATCGGCAAAGTTAAAGGGAGTGACATACCACTAACAAATAAAGTCGTCTCTTTTCTAGCATTTATATCGGTATATTTAAATAAAGAAGAAGAAAAAACAGAAAACCGCCGGTTTTAACCGAAACCGGCGGTTTTCAACGGTCAAATGATCTTGACTGTTGATCATCAACGGTCAAATGATCTTGACCGTTAATTTTTTCAAATTTTGAATTTAAAAAAAAATTAAAATCAGGCCACAAACGGTCACAAAAGTGACCGTTTGAAATTTGAATTTTCAAAATTCAAATTTCAATTTCAAATTGTTAAAAAAAAATAGAAAAACCGGCGGTTAGAAAGGCGGTTCAACCGCCGGTTTCACGGTTTGGAAATTCCGAACCGTAACCTAACCTTAAAATTAAGGTTTTTCGGTTCGAACCGAACGAAACGAAGCGAACCGGGGTCAACGGTTCGAAACCGTTGACCACGGTTCGAAACCGCCGGTTCGCCGGTTCGGTTCGAACCGTTGGGCATGTCTACTATCACCAATTGGTTTTAGGATGTAACCTCACTTGGTGGGCTTGGACTCTTCCCATATTGGGTACGCTTCATGTGTGGGACAGGACCAAGTCCCCTCGAATTTAACATGGTATCGAGCAGACCCATGCTCGGGCTACCGGCTGGGGAGGCCGTAGTATCACATGATGTGATTGAGCATAGTGGATCTTGTGATGATAATTAAATTATTAATGAATTGACGAATAACTCACAAGTGAGGGGGCATGTTGAGATATGTTACTTGTGAGTTGTCCCACATTGATTAATTAAGGGAATATAGTCCAATTTATAAGTGAAGTGAACTACTCCTCCTATCACCAATTGGTTTTAGGATGTAACCTTACTTGGTGTCTTCCACATATTGGGTACGCTTCATATGTGGGACCGTACCAAGTCTCCCTGAATTTAACACTAGGATAAATAAAGGCACGATACAATGTGTATTAAATCATGCCATGATATAAAGTGCACGATATACACCTTTTATGACAAGGCACGATATGACACAATATGAAATGACATGATACAATGTGGCATGATATGCACGATGTACTAGTACATCGTGCCACATTATATACTACAGTGATGTATGCCACAACACGATATAGTGGCACGATAATCTCTAGTGTGTCATGCCACTATATCATGACATACACTGATGTACTATACGTTTGTGTATAATGTGACACGATATACTATAATTATCGTGCAATATTGTGCCACGGTAAAGAAGCTTATATCGAGCGACATGACATATCGTGTATCTTTTCTTGTTTTCAAATTCAGAAACCTCAGCTTTTGTATATATCGTTCAAATAAATTCGTGTACTATTTAAACAAGGATAAGTAACTAAGAGGCAAAGCAACATTACCTTGTTTTTTCTTTTGTCCGGTGTGGTTTTTTGTATATGAAAGAACACAAAACAAACTTCTTGATATTTTGTGAAGAAGAGAGAGTAGAATAAGAAAAAAATAGAAAGTAGGAGGAAAGAAGTATTTAAAATGAGAGAGAAATACATATTTTACCTACTTTAAGATTTACATTAAAAGTATAAGTGTATTTGGGCAAAAGAACCACAAAAGTGGATAGAAAACTTAATTTTTATCTCACATGTTAGAAACCTATCCCAAGTGGGTATTTCCCACAATTTGCTCTTAAAAAAATGTTTTTAACATTATATAATAATAGAATTATTAATATATCTTATGATGGCAAATGTCGATATTCTTCGAATAACATCATCCTGTATTCATGTATTTACTTGTATGATAAATTATTTTACACATGAGATGAATCTTATTGTTGATTACAAACATATGAACTTTAGAATTGTCCTAATTTATAGTAAAACATAGACAAAATTAACTTCATCCATAACATATTAATATATTATCAAATATCAACAATAATGAAGTTATTTGTAATTATACAATCGCAATAATAAAATAATGATCGTCTATATACAATACTAGTATACACGCACTCGTATGAGATTGAGTTTGGATCATTCCTCCTTACAACACACGTCTTAACCACTGGACCACAAGGTTGATCCCAGGTACACAACCAAATACTATGTGTATATGTATATACAGTTGTATTTATAAATAATGTATTTGAGAAAGGAAAAAAAAAAAAAAAAGGAAAAGGAAAACGAAGAAAGTGACTTGACTCGCCATATCAAAATTTTGGTCAAAACCTTCACCCAACCAGTGAATTATAAAAGGGAAAGATAAAGTAATTTATATTATATAAAGAAGAAAAAAGAGAGAAGGCCAGCCCTATATATATATTTTTTTTTTGTCGAACGATAGAATTATATTAAAACAACTCAAAAAATAAAATTACTGATACAATCGTAGCCAACGGCCAAGAGCCGACAAAACTAACTAAGAGTTGCTGCTTAATTGGTAAAACCAATTGATTCACATGTACTAAAAAAACTACCCACCCCAAAACTACCCACTCCACGGAGAAAAGACTCTTAAAGGAGATCTGTAATACACCAAAAAAACTAAAATCGGGCACGAGCAACCACTACATCCGCGAGAAAAAACCGATCCGCCTACGAGTTTCGCAAATCGAGAAAAGAAAAACACAAACAAAATAAGAAAACAATAAATACTAACAAACTAGAGAAAAAAGCAAAAAATTGCCTCTCCCTCTCCCAAATCTATCTTGCAGCCCCATCGTCTTCTCCGCTCCAAGACACCTCCGTGAAGCTCTCCGACCCGCTTTCGCCCGGACCAAAAAATTAAGCAACCTTCATACGTCCAAGGGACCGCTATTTAGTATCCCTCCAATAGAAACCATGGAGGGGGGGGGGAAGGAGGGGGGAGGAAGGGAGGCTGCAAAGGAGAGGAGGGGAAACTTAGGGTTTTTTGGGGGAAGTTAGAGAGAAGGGAGAGAGAAGAGAGTTAGAGAGAGAAAAGTAGTGTTATCTGTCTCACGTTAAGGCCAGCCCTATATGAAAGCTCTCTCTCGGGAAATTGCAGAAAACACAGCTCATTCTCTCTTATTTACTCGCTCTTTTTCACTTTCTCCACATTTCATCGATCTCTGGTACGTTCGAACGTCATCGTTTCTCAAGTTATTCTGCTTATTTTTTTGCATTATTTACAGTAATTGTGATGCAACCGCAGTCTGTTCATCTGTTGTGTTTTGCTATTTGCGCATCTTTTGATTTTTGATGTTTTGTGGTTTGTGTATTTGATGCTCATTGATTAATTTCATTTCATTTTTTATTTTCTACTGATTGAACTAGAAAATAGATGGATGTAACAGTGATGTATTCATACTCATTTTTGTGGACTGAATTAAGTAACATTATGCGTTTATTTTTGCAGTTGCTTTAGTTTTTTTTTTTTAATTTATTTATCGTATTTTTTTATGGTGAAGAGAATGTATGTTGATTTGTTTGGCTTGGTTGATTTTTTATACGCTTAATTTTTGTTTGTGAAGTGGATCATTATGAAATCCTTGATTGTTTTATTGGCATTGTATGCGAGATATAAACCATTAGCATGAATTTTGTTTCCAGACAGTATAAATATGTGTTTCTGGTTGTCTGCTGGAAATTAATTGAAATTTGGATTTAGGTGAGCGACTGAAATGGATGAAAATTTTCACTACAGTTCATTTCAGCATTTTATTTTCATTATCAGAAACAATTTTGTAATATTGTTATATCAGTCAAATACTCAAATCCATTAAATTTAACCGATAAATAAGACTCAGAGTGAAGTTTCCCTGGAACGTGCCAGTTGTTTATAGATGTTGCTTCCATTACACATATGTAGACACTGTGCAACATGTCCTAACATTTTTATTTTTTCTTTCTTTCCTTTTTGTTTGTGCCAACTGATCGTGAATCAATCACTTTTTGACAGATGGAGCAGGTAAAGATTATTCACCATAACTTCTGCACTCAATTTTTTACGCTTGTAATGAATTATGATGGTATGCAATTTCTTGTGCAGTATGAAAAAGTTGAGAAGATTGGTGAGGGAACGTACGGAGTGGTATATAAGGCTCGTGATCGCGTAACGAATGAAACTATTGCTCTGAAGAAAATCCGGCTGGAGCAGGAGGATGAGGGAGTGCCAAGCACAGCTATCAGAGAGATTTCACTCTTAAAAGAGATGCAACATGGGAATATAGTCAGGTACATTAGAAATCACAATGAACATGGCTGCTTAAATATTCCAATAGAATCAAAAGGAATGGTTGCAAAGAATAAAATTTGAAAGCAGGCTGTTTAATGCACATTTATATGCCATTGCCAATTAATAAAGGTGTCTAATCAAATGAAAATAATGAAGACCATTTGAAATTTATATGATATTTTGGTTTGAGACGACTTTATTGAAAATTCTCTTGCTTCATCTGCAAACAAGTTATGCATGATATCCAGGCCACGTACACTAAACTTTCTATGTATTTGGGTCACAGGTTGCAGGATGTGGTGCATAGTGAGAAGCGCTTGTATCTGGTATTTGAATACCTGGACTTGGATCTGAAGAAACATATGGATTCTTGTCCAGAATTCTCCCAGGATCCTCGTATGGTTAAAGTGAGTGGCCTCTTTCTGCCTGGTGGAGGTCCACGAACTTGGTGCTTTTGAGATTATGTTTGTACTTAGGAGGATTATGGGCAGAGGGAGTTATGCCTTTTTGAACTTCTCAGCTTGAAATTAACTTTTCTATTATATTTGAATAGGTTTGGTAAAAAAATTCTTACTTGCTGCTTCATTTTAGTTATGCATTTGTTAGTGTTACAACTTACAATTATCAACCCTGGTGGAAGGGGGTTGGATACAAGAAGTTGGGTGGTATTCTTGTATTGCAGACTAAAAGTTGGCATAGAAGTATTCTGTACCATGCAAATGTGAACAAGCTTCTAGAGAAAGTTTAAATCTCACAGGGAGTGCTGATATGTGTGTGTATATAATTATATATCATAGCTCTGATGAATACTTTCCTTGCTAATCAATGTTGTCACAATAGTCAATCTTCAATTTCGCAGCTGTTTCTATACCAAATACTACGTGGAATTGCCTATTGTCATTCTCATCGTGTTCTCCATCGAGACTTGAAGCCTCAAAACTTGCTGATAGATCGACGTACCAATGCATTAAAACTTGCAGACTTTGGATTGGCCAGAGCATTTGGTATTCCTGTCAGGACATTTACACATGAGGTACATGCTTTAGAATTTGATACGAACCTGCCTAGTTTCTAATTTATGAGAAATTGTTTCTGATCTTATCATGCATAACAAGCCTATAAATTGCAAAATGCTTCTGTTAGTATTTCTATTTTCCTGATATTAGCTTATTGTTTTCCAATACTTCAAGCTATTCCATAATTCGTCTTACCTTTAAGTCCCAAATAAATAAGTTCTGGAAATTACCTGTACTTGACCATCAGTATCTTCATCTTAAAACCAACCCACGAAAAAGGAACTTTCAACTTGGTAATATTGTTTTCTTCTCCTCTCCCTCACCCATCAATAACTCTTCCAGGTTGTGACACTATGGTATAGGGCTCCAGAAATTCTACTTGGATCACGCCACTATTCTACTCCTGTGGATGTGTGGTCAGTTGGTTGTATATTTGCTGAGATGGTAAACCAACAACCATTGTTTCCTGGGGACTCTGAAATTGATGAACTGTTTAAGATATTTAGGTGATGATTCTGACTATACAATGATTCTTTTCTTGCAATCAACTTTCTTTCCAAAATTTAAGTGTCAGAATGCGCTACATAGCATTTTTCATGTTGTGTCTTATATAATGTAGAGTCATGGGCACCCCCACTGAAGATACATGGCCTGGAGTAACATCTCTGCCTGATTTTAAAACAGCATTTCCAAAATGGCCATCAAAGGTGATTCGAACTTTGATGAGTATTTTTTTTTTTTTTTTTTTTTTTTTACCTATGAACATTCAGCATATACAATTTATTTCTATTTCGCAGGAGTTGGCAACTTTGGTCCCAACACTTGATTCAGCTGGCCTTGACCTCCTTGGTGTAAGTTCATTTTCTGTTTGAAGATGTGATGGTTCAAGTTAGTAATCTGTTTTGTTTTGAAAGAAACTTATATGCGCGAACACTGAAAGTTTCTTGTCAGTTCTCATCTAAAATCAGCAAAAATTACAAAGAAATCTTCTTGTGAAGATTTTTCAGATTCTCATTCAGTTGCTTAGAAAAATATTAATGTCAAAATATTATGTTTTCTGTATAGTATTACACCCCAGATGCATAATATATCCCCCTATTACTCCTTTGAACTCTTTCATTTCTGCCCCAAATTCTTTTTGCATTAGAGGGGCTCCCCTTTGCAGTGTGGGCTGATTTGAAATCTGCTTGTGTTTCTTTATTCAGAGTGTGGTATTTGAATCTTATTGGTTCTTCACCCCCTTTTGGCCTGGGGAGCCTTGTAGCTTGACCTGTTTATAATTTACTGCGTGCAAGCATTCTGTTTATTAGTTGATTATATGACCAGTTTTCCACAAACCTGATATTTGTTTGCACATTTTAACCAAAAAAAGAATAATACTGATGTTCGGATGACTTATTTACTGTTTCACTCTTACAGAAAATGCTCGTCTTAGATCCCAGCAAAAGAATTACGGCAAGAAATGCTCTTGAGCACGAGTACTTTAAGGATATTGGGTTTGTCCCCTAATATGGTGTCCCCATATCCTGGTGCAAATGTATATTGGTATGTGTCATCTGTGGAGCTCTAATGCATTGGATAAGAAATGTGTGATATCGGGTGATTTTATCTCCCCGTTTTTTGATTCCTTGGGTGTTATTCAATCTATATTGAAGTGGCTATGGGCACAGCGACTCTGGAATTCACAGCTGCGCTTGTTATTTTACTTGCTCACATGCCCTTCTTTTTTGTGATTGCGCGAGTTTTCTCCCCCTTTTTCATTCTTGTCAGCTTTGTAGTAAGATCATGCTGTAAGACATTGGTTTTTGTTCTCTTCTTTAATAGATTAGTATGGTGTGCCATTGTTTGTTCAAAATGTTGCCTCTTACATTGCTTGAAATTAAGGGACTGCCCAAGACTTAGTTTTATCATCTATACTTACCCACCCACCCCACACACACACACAAAAAAAAAAAAAAAGGATGGATTTCAGGAAAGAGCATACTATAGTTTCTGTCTGATCAAATTCAGATGCTTAAGTTAATAAGTTTTTCGAAACAGTGGCAGTTATTTCTTCATGGAAATAAGTTTTTTTTTCCCCTAGCACTAGGAGGGGAGGGGTGATGAGAATCGAACTCCAAACCAGACCTATGGTGATGAGGGGAAATCATACATCATTATTTATGTTAAAACTATGTTATGAATTTAATTATATTTTGAGGAATAAATACAAAAACTACCAGTGAAGTTTAGCTTAACTAATGAAGGAACTCAGTTATCTTAAAATTACAAAGAACCCATTGACATTTTTTTCACTAATTGTTAGGAAAATTCAAATGGGAGTGTTTGTAACACTTTAATGAGATATTTATAATTTTAAAAGATAATTGAGCTTTTTTTTTTTCCTGGTAATCAGGCTAAACCTCGTGTATAGTTTTTGCAATTATCCCAATGTATTGATAAATTTATTGCTGGAGTAAATCAAGCGCTAAAGAATACGTGAGCACTTTACTTGTTGCGTGCTGCATTGATGGGTTCATTCCTATATAGACAGTTAAGGTGGTTGAAAGTAGAAACCTAACTCAGTAATGAGATGTGTGATGCATTCATTTGATGATTTGATTGAATGAAATCGGATGTGTGTATTTATGCACTCATAGGCAAGGAGTGATTTTCCGACCCTGAAGTCTTTTTTTTTTCGATACAAAGTATCCCCACACCACCAAGACATATTCCACACTTCTTTCTGGTTATGGAACATTCGTCTTAAGGTATGGTTGTCTACAGGAAAGGAGGAAGCGAAATCCAACCCCAATCTCCGTTAGTCAGACATCGAAATTGCAACCCCTCCCGAAAACTCCTTTTCGCCTTGGATCCTTACAAAGAAAGGACAGATCAGAACAAAGTGATATTAAAGGGCCTTCACGTTCTTCGGTGTGGAATGATGGTTAATTGGGCCTTTGCATAAAAAAAAGCAAACGGCCACCAGCCCACATACTATAACAATGTAGGGTCAGTGGGTGTCCTGGGGACCGTTTGCGCATGAAGATTGAAGAGTAGAATAAAGGTTTTGGGCCTTTATTTGTCCTCAGAAACCCATCCATAAATTTCGTACTAGAAAAATCAATTATGTCCCACAAGCCACGTTAACATACTCATAAGAGTCCCTTTATAGTAGAGCTACCAAATGGAACTGCCTGACCAAAGAGGAAAATAAGGCCAGACCAAAATTCCATCGAGCTATTTTTTTAGGTCTACCCCCATGAAAATACACATAAAATGGCAGGCCGGCTGACCTAACAGACTTTCCAGGCAAAATGGCATGTCCCTTCTGGGCCTCCCAAATTGTAGCCCAACCTAGATGCTTCACCAGACCGGTTGGGCCAAGCCCATTATGATACCTCTACTTGAAAGGCCCTTTAGAAATTTGAGGTTGTAATTTGAATTCTATGACGATCAAAAATTTACACGAGTATATGTAAATCAACACAAGAACACGTGAATTCATCACCTCCATTGCGTCAAAAGTTATTTGATTACATAAACTTTAACATTCACTTATTTGACATCATTATTATATGCTCAATGCTCGTTAAAGTTGGCAAACTAACGAGCTTGTCTTGCTACCTGAAATTACGACAAGAAAGCAACGATTAGTCTGTAAAAAGAATGTACGGATACAAAATGAACATATACACATGCACAACGAAAAAGACCTCAAAATAACTCTCGAGCTTCTTTTTCAGGCCAGCATGCTCTTGTTTTACCTCTTGAAATGTCCTCATGCACCTGCAGTATTATGCCGAAGTTACAAATCTAATGTTGAAAGCAAAGAATTTTAAACAGAACGAGACGTGCCAAATATTTATGTGTGTGATAATATAATGTAGTAATGTTTGGAGATCGGAATACTATTATAGCGTATAGACGAAAGCACAGATGTAAATTTCACACAAATACATGGGTATAGAAGAAAAATACCCATCAAAGTTCCCAATTTTGCAGTACTCTTGAAATTGTGTGCATTCCCTCTTGACTTTTTTGGCTCCAATGCTGCAGATACAGGGAGAGGATGATCAAATATATACTGACAAGTATCAGAAATAACAGATATTCTCTAATTGTTACTTTAAAAACAGTGGTTATTGAAAAATAGGCAATTATATTCATCTTTAATGGCTTAGTTTTTTTATCACTTGTGCAGAAGCTGTAAATGGCCAAATTACAAGTTGGTGCCCAAGATTAGCATTTGTATTTCCAACTATTCTTCTTCTTCATCTTTTTTTTTTCTTGGTTCCAATTTGTGTCAAGAATGTAGTACAGCTCAAAAATATATATTTCCACGACCATGAGAAAATCCGTACAGGTAATATATACCTTTTGTTTCAAGTGAAACGTACTGTCAAATCAAAAGAAAAGGCAAAAAAAAAGGAACAAACAATTATGTGAAGAGAATAGAATATAAGCAAATTAAGTCCTTATGATTTTTTCTCTCTTTTTCATTTGAAAAGGGAAACCTAAGATCCCGGGCGGAGAGAAAATTGCTTATTTTATCAATCCACATGGGGAACTTATCTTCCCACATAGATTTTTATCCCCTTTTCTTTGGTTGTATCCATTTTGCAAGGATATTTAGATGGTCCCCCTTTTATGAATAATTTGCGCCAACCAGTTGCAGTGCATTTTGTGGAGCCTTGAAACTGGCTGCATGGATCTTTGACTATTTATTGCACCAATTTTGGGCTCACAATTTGCTAACAATTACACAAGTGCCCCAAAAGTTGCACCATATCAATCCAATTCCCAGAAGTTAGTGCAGTATTTTACCTTGAGCTGCTACCCTTGAACTGATGCATAATATCATCCAGCTTTTCAAAGTCCAAAGGTCTACTATCTCTGGACCCAAACAAAGAACAATAATAAAATCAACAAATTACCAAATTCAGTGAAAACATCTTATATCAAACTTTGATTATCATAATTGAGTAACTCACAGTGTCAATTCCATGTTTCGAATAAATCGAGCTGAATCAGTGTAAAAAAGTTTGACCACGTCTTCCACAAAATCAGGGTTAGCTTCATCCTGCAACTCTTCCAATTGAACAAACTGTTCATCGAGATATCCCTGAAAGACAAGCATCATTAATTAGACGAAAATGATGTTAATTATGAGAAAATAAATGCATGTCAGGGAGAAATGTAGAAAACTATATGAAATGTTTTTATACTAGAAATTGGAAATATCATTTAAAGGCTTTTTGATCAACTAAATATCATTTCCTACAAAGATCATAATTAGTGACCTGAAATTGAGATAATGCTGCCACATTTATCCAAGAATGTAATTTAGAAAGAAAAAAAAAAAGAATAACCTTTTTTGGCGGGTGTCCTTTTACTTTTTAGCAAATTGGATGAATACATGAAGGCAAAAAAAAAAAAGAAAGAAAAGAAGAGGAAAGTTAATCCTAGTTACAAAAACTTTAAACTATCCAAATAAAATAGTAGGAAAATAATTTGTGCTAGGTATAGGAAACATATTTTAACCTGATCAAATAGGGAATTCCTCATGTAGGCAGCTTGGCATTGCAGTTGATTTCCCGTCATAGTATAAATTCTATAAGAAATAGTGCAAAGAAAGTGAAAAAGAAAACAAACAAAACAAATGGGGTTATGGTTTCCAATTGGAAAAAGGCCTAAGGTTGCATATGGTATATATAGGAGGGAACATAAGAATTGACACTACGTATAATTGAGGAAAAGTATTGAACAAAGGTCCCCCATTCCTATGTGTATATTTCATTATTTTGTGTATGGTGTTATCTTATGATCTGTCTAGATTTCTACATATTGTAACATACGTATACTGTGTCCTCTTGTTATCCGTAACCCATGTAAAAGATAAGATTTTAAATGTCTACAAATAGCGTACAAACGCTACAAAATTATGCAAAATATGAAAATATACTGCATTCTGTATAATTATAAGATAATACTAGATGTAACACTTTCAGCAAGTATAACTTTCAGTTTTTAACGAGAAGAACATAAATAATGACCTAGTTTAGTGAAAGAACTATCCATGGTATAGTATAAACAAATGGGGAGGATTATTTCAACAATGTTTCGATATTTTTGATAGACCAACATTTACATATTTTTGTTCAATTTCATTGGGCATTTTTATTATCAACCGATATCAATAAATAAAAGTTAATTTTAATATGGACCTATATTTTCTAGTATCTTAATGTCTTTCATATACCATATACCATCACCATGTTAAGAGGAAATTAGATAATTCACCCAATATGGATTAGAGTATCTAGCAAGTGGTTTTATTATATCCATTTGACCCTTACTGAGTTTAGAACATACAACTTGGAGAGACAATTCTATACTAGGAAAGAAACACAAAGAAGTCCGCTCTTTTATTGCTGATATTCCACCCGTCCCCCCACATACAATACGTGTCGTTATAACTTTGGCACTTGAGTTTAAAGTATCAATACTTTAAATTCACTGGTCCCTCCTTTTTCCTCATTCCCCCCACCCCTCCTCCATCCTTCGCATGCGCATACATGATACACCACGATAAACACACACAAACAAGCACCAATAAAATACATAAAAACTTCAAGGTTTGTACACACATGGTTTTTTAATTTAAATATTATTTCATTATTTATTACATGAAATCTACTTGCACGGAACGTATTAATTAAGACTAAGACTTATTTTTCTAGGAATAAAAGTTAATAGATTTCGTTTTTTCTTTCCTTTTATTCTAAAGAGATTCAAACTAAGCAGATAGGTGTTCCAAGTTTCTGAAAATCCACATAAAAGTGCTTCATTATGAGTAGTCAATACCAATGCCAGAAGAAGTTAAAGAATTACTGTATAATTACTATAGTATCACTGAGTTCAAATGCCCGAATAATCATTATGGTTATTTCTGTTGATTCTTGCAGCTTTAAACTTTCTGGGAAAAATGGAGACAACAAAAATAATGGTGGATACTGGCAAGAAGAAGCTGGGTGGAGAGCTGGCCGGGGGGGGGGGTGAGGAGTAGTGGTGGTGAGGGAAGATACTTTAAGAGACTCGGGGGGAAAGATGCAAAAATGGTCCTATAACTTTAGCTACTACGCAATTTTGGTCCTATCCGTTTTTCTTTTGCAGATTTAGTCATGTATCTTTTAATTTGTCACAATTTTGATCCTATTGTCACCGGAGCTCCAGAATTCGGCAACCAAGGCGCACGTGAGGGCACATGTCCTGTATTAAAGTTGAGTTGGACCTTTTTCTTCATCAATTCGAGCAAATTAGGTCTAGTAACTTAATTTTGCTGTTAAAAAAAAAACAATTAAAAAAACATATGGTAAAAAAGGGGAAAAAAAAATGGTCTTGTAACTTTATTTGGCTAGAAAAAAAATTGTTCAAAAAGGAAAAAAGAAAAGGCCAAAAAAGGAAAAGAAAAGAAAAATTTATTAATATATTAAAACTACAAATTTAAATAAATTATGTAAATTTACATAAATTAATAACTATAGAATAAAAATATATATCAACATTATTAATAAAAAAAATACAAAATGTTTTTAAAAACATGCTAAAGTTATTTTAAAATAAAAATATATATTATAATATAATGAAAAATAAAAAATATTTTACATTTATAATTTATTGTTGGACTATATATATGTTATTTAATTTTTTGAAAGCGTTACATACAAAAAATTATAAAAATATTAGAGAATTCCTTATATAACAAAAATAATAAAAAAAATAAAAATTAATTAACATAATATTTTTTTTAAGTATCATAGTTATAAAAATATATATATTTCACTAAAATATATAACATTAATTAAAAAAATTATACTCAAAATGAAAAATGCACACTGAAAAATTAAATTCCAAAGTATTTAAATTTAAGTGATATTTAAGAAAAACTTCATCTTATATTCCTAGGGTGGGGGAGAAGGGAGGGCACACGTGTGTGTGTGTGTGCACGCGCGCGCTGGGGGCTTTGGGAAAAGGTGTTCGGGTGAAAGATGATTTATTTTTCTGTTTTATTTTTATTTTTTAGTTATTAAATGTATTATATTTAAATATTTTTTAAAATTTTTTTATTTAAAAACTTTGAATCTTAACTAAAATATTTAGGTGTAAATATTATTTTTATTATATGATTTGTCATATATAATATATGTGTGTGTATATTTTTTAACATTAAGATACTTAAAAATTATGAATGTAACTACTTTACATTTTATCATTATATTAAAATATATATTTTATTTTTAAAATGTTTTCAGCATGTTTTAATAATTTTTTTAATTTTTTTTATGATTTTTATATATATAAATATTTATTTGTAAACATTAAAAAATTATTAGTAAAATATTTTAATATTGATATATTCTATAAGTTATTAATATATTTAGATTTATATTTAATATATTAATAAAATTTTCTTTTCTTTTCTTTTTTCTACCTTTTCCCTTTTTCTTACAATTTATTTACTAGCCAAATAAAGTTACAGGACCACTTTTGCATTTTTACCTTTTTTACCATATGTTTCTTTTTTTTTTTTGTTTTTGTTTTTTCATTTAACAGCAAAATTAAATTACAAGACCTAATTTGCTCGAACTGATGAAGAAAAGGGTCCAACTTAGCTTTAATACAGCCATGTGCCCTTCACGTGCACATTGGTTGCCGGATTTTGGAGCTCCGGTGATAATGTGACCAAAATTGTGACAAATTAAAAGATACATGACTACATTTGCAAAATGGAAAACGGACAGGACCAAAATTGCTTAGTAGCTAAAGTTACAAGACCATTTTTGCATTTTCCCAGACTCGGGAAAACAAAGAACAAAGACTTGAAATCGCCCATATTCATACATTTGTACAAGGAGTTCTTATCCTTAGAATACTTTTCTGACTTGACACTTTTCAATAATTTGGGCACCACTACTAGCTGATATAACTTTTGCCAGCAAGTAGGTTGCTTTGTGTGACACTTCCAAAAAAATCAATGAAATAACAAGTCCCAAAGATCACAATTTCTTCTGTCTTTACTTTCTTTTTTCCTTTCTACTTGCTGTTCACCTACTACGATTCCCTAGTTCTAAAATCGGATACATAAAAACAGATAAAGATGACATCCCTATACTCTCATTTTGGCAGTAGACAACCAACTATAAGTTTCACACACAGCATGAGAATATCGTAATTCACTCATAAACATTGATTAACTAACACACTCCCAAGCCTCAATCAATAATGGATACCAAGCCAAGTTTGATCGTCCTCCAGAAAATGTCTGCATTTAATTAAGGGTTAATTACAAAAACTACCCCTGAGGTTTAGCCTAATGACAAAAAAAATAGTTATCTTTTAATATTACAAATACCCCTTGACATTTGTTTTTAGCTTACAAAAGTGCACCTTCAAGAGGCCTCAAGAGGGAATTTGTAATTTTGAAGATAATTGGAGTTTTTTCTAAGTAGGCTGAATCTCAGGGGTAGTTTTTGTAAGTACCTATTTATTTAATTTGGCCGAACAACTAGACACAAATGAAATGCCACCAGATACAACTTCCAGCAACAATTCCAAACTCAATCACATATAGTAATAATTTATTTTCAAAATCACATAGCAAAGAAACAAAAAAGAAAGAAAAAATATTGATATCAAAGCAGTTTAGTTTCACTAAAAGGTTCCGTGGAGAGTATAAAATAATAAATTGAGGAATCAGGAACAGATATGAATTGACCAAAGAAGGAAAAGAAGGAAAAATCTTACCAATGATTAAAAGAGAGTGTATTACCTTTAGATAAGCAGTCCCCAATCCTTATCACGAGTCTCCATCAGTATAGCAATCCCACCAGAATGTGCAAAGTGAAAGCAGAGTTGAGACAAGCTTCAAACTTTATTCCTTAGCCACCACCTCTGGGAGAAGAGATGTTTCATAGACCATTGACCCCCCTCCCCCCCCAACTGTCTCTCTACAGTGGTTGATACGCATGTGTGGTCACCTTAACCAGCTTTGTGAAAGAAATAAAAGCTTATGGTATCCAGTTAAATGGCATAAGAATGTGAATTTAATTGTTTGCTTTACTTGAAACAGACGGATTCTCTTTTCCTAAGTCTCTATCTTCTCTGTTGATAAGGAACCAACGGAGGACATGATAATCCTCAGTCCTCAGTGTCACAGATGTTCAGCTTCATTTCAAAGAAAAGTAAATTTGGCAAAGGATTCCTTTACATCCAATAAGTTTTCAAGCTTTGGACTAAAAACTATCAGCAATGATCTTTTCTTTGTAGCCACGATCATGTTTCAGCAACATCATCCCCCCAACCCCCTTGGTAAAGGATTGATGCATGTGGACGATCCTAGTTCGTGAAAAACTGATATCAACTACGTAAATAATCTTGCCAATTGACATTCTTAAAACTAATCCCACGCCCCCACCACCCACCTACACAAAGAAGAGGACCCACAGAAAGGCAAGCCCAGGTGGTATTCTTGACTTCTTGAAGATTATCAATAACAAGACAGAATTTCGAGAGATCCAAAATGATGGAGAATAAAAGAGCTGTTTATACATACATAACTTATAATTCTCATTTCCTTTGATCCAAGGACCCTAAATGATCAGAGGAAGCACATAATTGTATCCATAGCTGAATTTGCTGTTGGATATTCAAAGATCTCATACCAAAACTCAGTCACAACTGACACAAGTAGCATCAAAATTTCCACAGGTTCTCGTTTTAATGGAATGTTCACTACTATAACCTCCATTAAAATCCAATAACTAGGTCTAAATGCTTCTCACATTAAGGTGGCTGACTGGCATCATCCATAGATAACATTAAGATAATCAGAATTTTGAAAATATAGCACATATAAAGCAATTATAGTCCAATTAAACCAAAAACGCACACGGAACAAGTTCTAATTCTTCGGATCAGATACGAGATTAGAATCGAAATGTAAATAAAATGACAGGCCTTCTCAGGAACCAAGGAACTAAAGTGTAATGAATAAATTCCAATACCTACATCTGTCAAGCAGTATACAGTATACTAGTCGTAAATTTAACCAATTATAGAAAAACATCATATCGACATGAAAAGAAAAGCTTAGGCGGCCCCGATAACATACAGAAAGAAGAATATACACAGATGGAGGCGTCAATTAAAGAGCATATGAAGGATACCATCATCATCATGATAAAAATCACTTTTTCTTCGCATCGGGGACAATCTCGTCGTCATAAGCCAAAATCCAAATTCCAGTCGCCCATTATTTAGCTGCTTCGAGTAGCTATCTCATCACCGAACTTTCTAGATACACTCTCAAGATCGTCGATTATCTTCGTCTTTCCAAAATTGTTATCCAAGTAAATATCACATTGATTTCTGCACAATTGAGCGTGCAAAGTAGCAGACTGTCTAGGGATCAAACTCAGGAAAAAGGTTTTTAGGAGCATAAAACAGATGATTGAAAGGGGAGCTAAGTCAGTTTAATCTGATAAAATTTTGATTTAAATGAAATTGACTATTAAAAGAATGATAATTATAATAACACCCACGAGTTTAGCGTAATTACAAAAACAAAATCCAGTTATCTAAATAGAGGAAATTACACTAAACCCCCAGACTATTAGCGTTTTTTACACTTTGCCCTACGAACTATTTTTTTTACACTTAACCATACGTCTTATACATTTTTACACTTACCCATACCACACCTATCGGTGGCCACCTTTTCGACCGGAATTTGAACACGTGACACGCACATGCCTTTCTTAAGGGTATAATCGTCTATTCCAGCCGGGTTCCCTCTCAAATCAGTCACATGACTTGCACATGCTTCCAATCTCCTAAAAATCCCTAACTTTTCAGCTCCCAAATTAAAACCCTAAAACTATCCTAACCCTAAATCCCTAATCGCTGAGGTCAAAATCAAAAAATCACACAGTTATTGTTTCACATTGAGACGCAATGGGTTGGAAGATTCGAAAAGACGAGGACACAAGTATATGTTTGATAAATGGTTTTATCATGATTTTGATGATTTTGATTTTACACCAAAACAATGGTTTTAAAGGTTGTCAAATCTTTCCTAAATGATTTAAAATGGTTTTAATATTTTCGGAGTATTTCTTCAAGTTTTATTTTCGACAAAATTGGACAACACTTTTAATGATTTTTTGGTAATGTATTTTTACAACAAAAACAATGTTTCTAAATGTTGTCCTAATACTCTCGATCGATGCTAAAATGTTTTCACTATTTTTGGAGTATTTCTTGAAGTTTATTTTCGATATAAAATTGGACAACACTTTTATTTTGAGGTCAACCGGCCGAGTAGTATAGGCAACCCGCACGAAAGTTGAGGAAAACAGAAAACTTCATATTTGCGAGAAAATGGTCGTGGCAACCTGTCAGCCTATAGGCAAGTGCCGTCGGCATCTTGTCGGCCGACCTCGACCTATAGCGGCGACCGTGACACACTGGGAGCAAAATTAAAGCAGGACCTTCATCTTTCATTTTGATGAGTGCGCCAGGTTGTGGTTAGGGTCGGCCGGCCGAGGTGCACGCGTCGGACCGTGCCGCCTGTGTAAATGTTGATACGATTTTTTCAAACTCTATTTTTTTGCGGAACGTGCCGCTTCTTAAGTTTTGACAAAGAAAATGTAATTGTCGCAAAGAAACATCTTTTCCTTAATTTGTGGGATTGATTTCTATGACTCTTTTCTTCAATTGTCTTGCAATTTTTACGTAATTCATGTCCCCAAGAGGAGCCTATCATGTACAAGACATCTTCTATAAATAGAGGAAGAATTGAAGCAACACAATATTAATGAAAACTACAACACAACAAGATACACTCAAGAATACACTTTCTTACATTGTCTTATTTCTTGTTGTAATTTACCTAGCTATTCACTTTCACATTCTTGAGGTCAGCTTTTCTTGATTACACTTGCACTCTATTGTATTATCAATTATCGAGTTGTAATCTTGAATTTGGGTAATCATTCAACACAAGATATCATTGTGAGTGTTCTTGTGGTAAGAAACACTTGGGTGATCTAGGTGTTAGGTGTGAGAAGATTGTGGTAATCTTCTTGTTGAGGTGTTGAAGAATTTGGTATTCTTGAGGTTGAAGATTGTGGTAATCTTCACAAGGTCGATTGGAGATTGTGGTAATCTTCAAAGGGAGATTGTGGTAATCTCAGAAGGTGTTGTTGAAGAAGAGTGTGGTGCTCTTCAAGGTGTTGTTGTAAGTTGGTGTTGTATTAATTTGTGGTAAATTAATAAAATCTTTTTTTTTTTGAAATCCATCCAGGATATCTTTGGGGTGGTAGAGGATTATGCCCTAGGTGAGTTGAACCTCTATAAATCGGCGTGTGTTGTTTACATTCCGCACCTTTATTATTGTGTATGAGCATTTGGTTCGAAAAAGAGGCAAAATCGAAAAGATGGAGATAATCTATTCACCCCCTCTAGATTATCGTAGCAGCTTGGACTTACAAAGATATACCCCGGGAAGATTTTGCCCCGATTATGGTAAGCCCATCTTTTTTTATTTTCGCGGGGAGGGTTAATCTGGGTTAAGCTCGATTTTTAATGCTACAAGTTGTTTTTGTTGGAATGGTGGGGTTAGTTTGTTGGTCTTTTTCGTGGCATATTCTCTCGGTCAGAACACTTTGGTGTTTTTATATTGTTTGTGGGACATGTATGTTTGCTTGTGCTTTGGTCCCCACAAAAATACTGTTTTTTTGCATGTGCTTTGGTCCCCTACAGAATCTTATTATTCATTTTAAAAGTGTGTTTATATAGATTGTGGACCTTACTTGTTATTGTTCTCCCACCCCAACAGGTCATGGTGCTGAATTTTTTACTATTAGAATGCATCACAGTGGTTTGTTTGTTAATTTAGGGAAAATAGTATATGTACCCTCAGAACTCACGTACATTGATTGGTGTCACCCTGATGAAATGTCACTAATTGAGTTAAGTAGTATGGCTACTGAGAGATAGGCTTGAAGTCTTTTATTTGCTTTCATCCGAGTCAGAGGGGGGATGATTGCGGTAATTTGGTGCCAATACATAATGATGTAGATGCTATGAATTTGGTGAATTTTGTGGATGAAAATAGGATGGTTTGTGTGTATGTGGAGCATGAGAAGATATGTCCATCTCTATTGAGTCACATAATAGTGATGTACCTATATAAGACTTTCCAACTGTTGATGAACCCCGAAATTTGTTGGAGAAAATGAAGATAGCATTGACTTAAATGAGCATGTGCATGAGGAGGTTCAGGCAAAATGATGTACTTGATGACAAAGACAATAATGAAAGTGATGATGAGCAATCAATAGTGGTCGATTGTGATAAATAAGTGGATTTTATTGTGAGTGAATTTGATGTTTGAGATGATGATATCTTGTTTGATGATAACATAGATTCATAAGTTGAATGGGGGGTCAATATTGTTGGGATTATGGGGTCAGCCGATCACCCCAGGATTTGGCCGCATCTTGCGTCGGAGTCGGGTCGCCCAACTTGCCGAGGATCCGTATGGATTCTTGCGAAGCCCCTAATGTCCGTCCATCACTTAGTGTGGGGCTCTGTCTTTGCCGTTGTGAACTGTAGGGGTGCCCTACAAGAATCAACCTGGGTTGGGAGGTTAAAAAGTAGAGCTTAAATGATTAGATATGTACTACTCATACCAAAAAGGTGCATCTTCTTTCTCGGTGTCCATTACATAGAAACTACGAGGTTAAGCGTGCTTGACTGGAGTAGACATGGGATGGGTGACCGGGAAGTTTTTCAGAGTGCGCGTGAGTGAGGACAAAACGCTAGAAAAAAGACTCGTGTTGGTTTGTGGGGACGGTCGTCACAAATCCAAAGAAGCACTTTAGATCCTAACAACTGAGTATCGAGCGAGGTTGCAAGTTCAAATCGCCGGTGTGCTGGGGGAGATTGTTGGGATTATGGGGTCCCAACGATCACCCTTAGATTTGTTTATCTTGCGTCGGAGTGTGGTCGCCCAACTTGCCGAGGATCCGTATGGATTCTTGCGAAGCCCCTCATGTCCGTCTACCACTTAGTGTGGGGCTCTGCTTATTGCCGTTGTGAACTGTAGGGGTGCCCTACAGAATCAACTTAGGTTGGTTGAGTTAAAAAGTAGAGCTTAAATGATTAGATATGTACTACTCATACCAAAAAGGTGCATCTTCTTTTCGGTGTCCATTACATAAACCCGAGGTTAAGCGTCTTGACCTGGAGTAGACATGGGATGGGTGACCCCGGGAAGTTTTTCGAGAGTGCGGCGTGAGTGAGGACAAACGCGCTAGAAAAGACTCGTATTGGTTTGTGGGGACGATCGTCAAATCTAGTAAGCACTTTCGATCCTAACAAAAAATATTGGTCTACACCAAATGCATCTAATGATAAAATGAAAAAAAGGGTAAACATCAAGTGAGTTCAACCTTATCATGATGGGCATCCTATATTCAACAAGGGTAGACATCAATGACCCTAAGTTTGAAACTGTCAATCCCAAATTTGCATTAATGAAATGTTTTGTGAATCCCAGATTGTGGTTAATGAGGTCATTTTGAATTATGCATCTTATGTTGTGCAATATGAATTCATATAATTGACATTGGTTAGAATACCAAATAACACAATAGTAATATGCATTGTCAGATACCAAATAACCCACAAACAATAATACTTCATTAATAAAACATTACAACCGAAATGGGTTCATAGTTAGAGTACATCATGGCCTAATCCATCCAAACTGAAAATTGGAATTGGTCATGTCTAGTTCTTCCCTAAAACTATTACAGTTGTAAGCTAACATAACCAACATCACTTCAATCACATAAATAAATACATAATCGTCAAGATAACACCAATTTCACCCACAATCACTTCTCCCCGTCGTACTCGGCGTCTCAAATCGCCTCAAATCTATTATTTCGTTTGAGTAATCCGGAAATAATTTGACGTGCCCGACTGCACATTGGAGGGTCAATCCACGCAAAATAATTGCAACCCCCAACTTCCTGAATTGCCAAATAAGGAAAGGAAAAAAAATCGGGAAAATTAAACAAAATTACCAAAAAGCGGGGAAAATAAAATCTAATTTTACCTAAAATCGAATTTCACCCAAAATCGAAATTCACCCATAACGATTCAATATTTACTCGAGAAAATGATAGTTGAGATCAACATTCATTCGAATTTGAGAAATCGGTGGTTGATTTTCTCTAAAAAGAAAAAAATTAAAGCTAGGGTTTTTTTTTTTTTTTTACCCTAATTTTTCACACACAACATACCTACGCCCGGATTCAAGTCGGTCCAAGATGTTTTCCTAATCGTGTTTCTTCCACATTGACATATATCATCAACAATGAACTCGCTTGTTTGCCTCCACATTTTTTTGTAATCGTCGCTCCAAGAAGTGAAGAGAGGGGAATTTGTTTTGAAGCCTTAATGGGTATTATTAATATTCATAGTAGTTATAAATGTGAAATTCAATTAACCCAGTGGAATAGATGATTATACCCTTAAGAAAGGCATGTGCGTGTCACGTGTTCAAATTAAGTCGAAAAAGTGGCCGCCGATGGGTGTGGTATGGGTAAGTGTAAAAACGTATAAGACGTATGGTTAAGTGTAACAAAAAATAGTTCGTAGGGCAAAGTGTAAAAACGCTAATAGTGCGGGGGGCTTAGTGTCATTTCCTCTATCTAAATACATACAACTATTACAAAAATTCATAAATGGTGGCACTATTCACGCCTCTTTTTCCTCTATAAATACACTTACTTTTTAAATTCGTGGCAAATAATAAAATGTTGAGAATAGTGCGGTGCGATGCGGTTGGTGGTTTTTTAAAATCTAAAATCATAATTGCACCAAGAATCCAACACGTTTTTACTTAATATTTTAAATTGCGGTTATACTATTATGAACTCTGCGGTTTTGCGTGTTTTTTTTTTTAAAAATATTTATGATCACCATAATCGTGCCACATAGAATTGGAGAAAAGGTAAATTGAGAAATATTGGGAGTTTAAAAAAGAGTGGGTGTATTTAAAGGAAAATGAGGTGTGAATAGAGCGCCTCTCTATCTAAATACCATTGACCACTGATACAAACACGAAAACACCCATTGAGGTTTGCATTTACCTAATAATTATCTCCTCTTATTTGAAGGGGATTTGTAAAATAGAAACAAAATTTAATGGAATATCTGTAGTATTAAAAATAATTGGATTTTTACAATTTTGTTTTTCGTTTTTAGGCTAAAACTCAAGGGATATTTGTAATTTTGAAAGATAACTAATATGTTTTTTTTTTTTTTTTTTTTGTAATTGGGATAAATCTCAAGAGTAGTTTTTATAATTATCCTTAAATTATACGATCAAACTAGGTAAATAAAAGGGTCCCAACAAATCAAGCCAATGAGAGAATGCATTCTTTTTTTTTTTTTTTTTTTTTTGAGAGGAAATGAGAGAATGATTTAGATTGGAAGCTTTGATTTAAATTCAAACTCATGGATTTACTTTTATTAAAAAAAAAGAGTCATGGATTTACATACTAGTGAGCTGCGCGCGGCCGGCTTGTTCGGGGTTTAATATAATTATTAGGGATATAATTACAAAAAAATATACCCTTAGATTTGGGCTAATTACAAAAGGCACGGATAATTTTAAAAATTACCAAAAACAACTATCAGGTTTGGTTTCTTCTAATGTTTTCCTTTTTCATAAGCAAAACACATTTCACTCATGATATTTATAAGAATATTACGATTACCCCTTAAATTAAGACAAAAATCAAAACTGTTTTTTTTTTTGTCATTTCAAAACATGTAATTAATTCAAACATCAAGGTTGTTTTTGTAATTATCCCTATTTATAATTCTTGTTGGTCGATCGAAAAAACAATAGGAAGTAAACACGTGTGAAAATCTGGGAGAAAATTTAAAAAAATTCAAAGACAAATAATTTGCATGAAAGTTCAAAGGAAAAAACAAATATCCCCACCCAACATCAATCAGTCTACCAAACTGAAGCTATGGAACTATCCCATCTCCTTGTACAACAAGTGCTTCAGTTTTTCTACTGTCAAAAAAAATAAAAATTGCAGGACTAATAGTCTAACAACCCTTGATTAATATGAATATTGATTTATTAGTAAACATCCAAAATGCTAAATCACTAGAGCCTAAGTACACACTGCTTAGTGATAAAATTCCAGTATTATCAGCGGTATTTGGGGTAGACTGGAGAGTACATGCAGCTCTCTGCAAACCCGACAAGATCCTTAGGGCGAGGGAGACGGGAAGCCAGACCTGGGAGGGCAAAAATGTCATTTCATCTCAATGTTTTCCATAATTAGAAAATCTTGGTAAATTCAGGATTTAGGCAAGACAATAACAGCACTTACCAAGTTCATATGACCTGGCAGCTACTTTAGCTGCAATGTGAGCCGAAATCTTTCTAATATTAGTAAATGGAGGGTATATCAGTCCTTTCGCATAGTTCTCCTCCGACACTTGAGCTGCCAAAGCTTCCGCTGTAATAAGAACATAAGCGAACGTCGAAGGTCACATGTCTGAAATCTTGACTCTTGAGTACATATAGAGAGAGCCTTTGATTGATGAAAGTTTAATAAGGTAAATTGCAGTTTTAGTCGTGTATCTAGAGGAGTGCGACAAAATTGGTCCCTTTCAAATTTCATTTGGCAAAATCACCCTATCTCTTTTAAAACTCTTGGATTTAGTCCTCGATTCGCTGGAAATTTCAGAATTGCTCCAGAAACACTAATATTTAGCCAGAGATTCGAAAATTCATAATTTTGTGCATTTCACGTGCAATTTACATGAGATTTACTGAGCATTTTTGAAAATCTAGGCAAATTGAGGACTAAACCCGAGGTCTTTTTTAGGTACATAGGGTGATTCCACCAAACGGAATCTGAAAAAGGACTAATTTTGCCATACCGCTATATTTACATGACTAAAATTGCAATTTACCAAAGTTTTATATGTGGACTTACAGGCTGCCAAAAGCAAATCATCGTGTACACGAATTGTACCAGACATGATCAACCCTAAACCGAATCCAGGGAATATGTATGCGTTATTTGCCTGTTAAGATGTGTCGATATTAGGAATTTAGGACGGAAAAAGAAGCATACATAACAGAGTAGTTTCTATCGGTATAGAGCATAAACCTGGCCAGGCACAAATATTTGCCCATTGTACTCGACAGGATCGAATGGGCTTCCGCTAGCAAAAATTGCGCGTCCCTGCAAGATACATTTAGGAACATGAATAAGAGGCTGCAAAGTACATGCCAGGAATTTCAAACATACGATGCTTATGAAAATTTAGGTTGCAATTGCTTCAGAAAAAACTTCACTTTCGTTTTGCTTGATAAACTTTTTACCCGAACATACGGTTGGTTGTGAAAATTTTCAGAAAGTATATTATTTACTCACTTTCACTTTTTCCATCACTAATCACACCCACCATTTAAAAAAATTAAAAGAACATAAAAATGGAAATGAAAGGATAAGCAATCACTAGAAGGCAAAAACATAAGCCATTTACCTCACTCCACATATAAGCTTCTTCTGCAGTACACTCCGATTGAGAGGTTGGGTTTGACAAAGCAAGAATGACAGGTTTCTGAAACCAACATGACGACGTTAATAGATTTTTAAGCATAAATTAATTTCACATAAATTGCAATAATTTGGTAATAGAGAAGCGAAAGAACCTCATTGATGGAAGCCATGGTCTCCACGACTTCTTTTGTAAATGTCCTTCCAACACCAGAAGTTCCTATTAGAACTGTTGGCTTTATTGCCTGAAATTTGATAGGAATTTTTTATTATCAAGGCAATGTAGTACGACCCTGAGATCTTGTTTCCGTCATATGCAGCTCAATTTAATACATAATTTCTCGAGCTAATTACAAAACAAAGCCATATATTTTTAAAATTACCAAACACTCCTTGTGGTTTTATCCGTCTTTCATTTTTCTCCTTCATAGTAAAAAACATTTCAAATACTCCCTGATATTTCTAGAAATATTAAAGTTACCCCTTAAATTCAAGATATAATCAAACCTAAGGGGGATTTTTGCAATTTTAAAATATCTCTGGGTTTTTTTGTAATTAGCCCGACCCTCAGAGGGTCTTATTGTAATTATCCCTAATTTCTCACCTTAACTGCATCTAACAATTCCTTGACAGGTTCGTGTTCGTGGGCCCAAGGTGTTTTGAAATGCTGAAGAGATTCTTTACGAGAACTGACAATCAACCCCTGTAATGAAATTACAAAGCTAAATCCATGATCTTGAATGAATTAGGAAAAAATGCACTGGATGTTGCCTAAATGAACACAATTTATTTTACCTTAGAGTCCACGAGCCAAATTTTCTTTCTCGTCTCTTCGATTGGACTATTTGTCTACAAATGCAACAGGAAAAGTTGATGACAAAGCTTAAGCATACAAAAAGTAATAGACAGTGACTCGAGGTCGAAACAAGTCGTTACCTTTTTGGATACCTCAAGAGCAATAAGTTCGGCTATACCAGTCCCAGCCTTCCAGAAGCAAAATAGAATTGAGATCAGAAAAAGAAGCTCAAACAAGGATGCACAGAGATATATGCAAAATATAGCATCTTTAATTTTTTCCATTTTCATAAATAAGTCAAAAATAAGTAATAATGTATAAACAAGTGGATGCAATTGATATCAGAACAATTAGGCCATCTCGTATATTAAAAAATTCTTTCTAAAAGAGAAGTAGCAATAAAGAAAAATGAGTTACATGAAAAGTTCACAGACTAAGTTTAGTTTCGGATATTCTTATATTATGCATTTACGCCAATTAAGAATTGCATTCAGCATATCGTGCATGGTTCAATGTGGAAAACATGGAAACAAAATGGCCATCTAATTATGTCATTCAAGGGTGTTGATCTGATTACAATTAAGGGTGTTAAGGATTTTAAAAGAAAGTGGTTGAGGACAAAATTTCAAACCTGTTTCGCAGATTTGCAACAAAGGGCTTGTACAGCAATTAAAACTGAAGAGGACTTGATGAAGACTAGCACTCAACCAAGATTCAGACTCTTGATTTTGAGATTATCAACAAAAAATTAAAGCTAATTATATTGGGTGTGTCTTAAAAGAAGTGATTTATCGTAGCAGAAGTGAAAATCCGTTGAGAAAATCAAATTGGAAGTTGGTATAGTGTTTGCAAATAGAAGGTGAATGTTGAATAAGTTAATAGAGAGTGTTTTGGTGAGTAAGTTGTAAAAGTGCGTTTACATGTTTCATGTTTCATGTTTACATGCATTCAGGAAAGGAAAAAAAAAAAAAAAAAGCGCTCCTATAAGACCAGGAAATTCAGGCTAACCTCTCCGGCACCCAGAAATAAGAAAGTATGGTCCGATAATGATCCACCCACAAATTTCAAAGCCGAAACAATCCCAGCAAGAACCACAGAGGCCGTACCCTGTGACGAAAGAAACAGTTTTGAAGTTCTTTCTGAAAAGAAAATAACTTTTACTCAAACTGAAATTTTCAGATCATTTTTACCTGGATATCATCATTGAACACAAGATGAGTTGTGCGGTATTTGGCGAGTAGGTCAAAGGCATTGTGGTTTGCAAAGTCTTCAAACTGGGGAAGCATAAGAATCTTAGGTCAAATAAGGATTTAAGTACAGAAAAATTAATCTTAAATGCTGAATTTCGTGCTACATACCTGTATCAGGACCTTCTCGCCATAGTTTTGTTTAACTGCAGACATGAACTCTTCTAGAAGCTCAGCATATTCCTATAAGCAAACTGGAAGATCAAAAACACCTCAAAAATGCAGAGAAGAGATTTTGCTTTAAGACGTGTGCGATTTTAGTCCTTGTTTTGAAACTCGTAATAATACCTGCCCAGTTGCTCGGTTTTGCCTCAGACCAATGTAAAATTCATCCTCCAGCAGCTTCTTGTTATTTGTGCCAACATCAATCGTTATAGGCAGGCACTGTTTAGAGGTGCACACAGAGAGTTATTGTAAATGCAGACAGTTAACAGTGTAAACAGAAAGTAAATCAAAATATGCAACAAATTCACAACTTCAACCCAACACTATTTTCTGTTGATTATCAAATTTTCACAGCATAAAAATTAAATAAATACACAGCGACCGGTAAATCATGGGATAATCTATTATACATTTGAACAAACATAAAAATAAGTCCAAAATGTCGTATTTCCAGCTTGTTTCAAACATAAAAATTAAAACGTAATAATCAGACAGAGAGAAAACCGAGTTATAGTTATGCTTACAGCTGAAGGACGAACTCCTCCAAGAGCTGTATACAGAGAGAGTTTTCCTACTGGAATCCCCATACCCTGCAACAGTTCAAAAATTTAAGTAATCAATTAGAAAAAGACTCATATATCACACAGTTACAAGCACACACCGACTTCAAACTAAAGAAATCAATCATATATACCTGGCAACCAAGATCTCCAAGCCCTAAAATGCGCTCACCATCTGTTACCACAATAACCTGAATTGATTTTTCAGGCCAGTTTCTCAACACTTCAAGTATCTTTCCCCTGGAATTTTTTTGAAACACTTACGATGAGATAAGAACATAGAACCCTATCGATTTTAACTTATAGGAGAAAATTAAAATAATCGAAAGGAAGGGAGAGTACTTCTCTTTTAAGCTGATATAAAGACCCTGAGGGCGCCTGAAAATGCTACCATACTTCTGGCAGGCCTCACCAACAGTAGGAGTATAGACTACTGGAAGTAGTTCCTCGACGTTATCCATAAGCAGCTTGTAGAACAGTTTTCATTTCTCTCCTGCATGATTGAGAAACAAAATAAACATAGAACAAGTTAATACATCTTTTCTTTTCTTCTTTTTCATTTTATGTTTGAAAATACATCTATAAACAAGATGTGTGTAAGATTCTGATTCTCTGTCAAATTAATACACATCACAGACAAAACATAGTTGTCTTCAAGAAAAAAATATCGAGAGCAGTGCATGTTAGCATTGGAACCAAAAAAGACTCATCCTTAGGACCTACGGACGAACAATGATAGACTAAAAGGGAAGGAACGATCAACTTTACCTGGAGATCCATCATTGCCATATATCTGTGCAATGGCACTTTATATTGACGTAGATTATGCATCAACCGCTTTTCCTGTCAGCCAACAGAGAGAAATGGTATCAAAATTGAAGCAAGACAATAGGTTATAAGAAGTATAACTAAGTGCAAGGTCCATTTAGTAACCTGAAGCTCTTGAGAAAGAACTACTGGAGGTAGAAGGCCAGTCAAGTAATGGGCATCTCTTTCTTTATCAGTGAAAGCAAGTCCTTTGTTGTGGCGTGGATCTCGCAACATAGTATACCCACTGAACAAACAAAAAGGATTATAAATCTATAAGAAGAATATTAGTATATTACTTACTAAATATCACTTTCAAACATATATCGATAAACTTGCATTCGAAGGAGAAAAAAATCAAAACATCAAATCCAATAAAAAATTGGTATGAGATGAACCTAAAATATTATTTGTGCACTCAAAAAATAAGCTTGTAGTGTCACTAAACACCAGATCTAGCCATTTATAATCAATACCACCAAAACTACTTGCCGCTATGCCTTGAATTGAGCAGAATCATCATAAGTTCATAACTCTGTAATCAAGTCAGTGGTGAAATCTTAAAATCGTTACAGATTTGGATATTTAGGAAGGGATAATCACGACAGAAATTAAAAAATAAAAAAATTGTCTCACAAACAACAGAAGATAGAACATGATCACATTTTATGACGCAAAATACTGATTCATGCAAAAGGATTCAAGACAGTATTGTTTTATTCCAAATTGAGAAAATAAACAGATTCCCATCGCCATTTCAACGAAAAGTTTCCACATAAATGATTGAATATCCATCACTTGTAACAGTACAGTATTAAAAAAATATTCAGATCAACATCAACAAAAATGGTAAATCAGAAAATTCAAATACTGATTCATGCAACAGATTCAAGAAAGTATTGTTTTATCAAATTTCAGAAATAAACAGAATCCAGATCGCCATTTCCACAAAAAGTTTCTACATAAGTCAAGTGATTGAATATCCATTACTTGTAACAGTACAGTATTACAAAAATAAATCAGATCAACATCAAGAAAAATGGTAAATCAGAAAATCCAAACACTGGTTCATGCAAATGATTCAAGAAATTATTGTTTTATCAAGTTTGAGAAAATAAACAGAATCCGGATCACCATTTTCACAAATTGTTTCCACATAAATCAAATGATTGAATATCCATCACTTGTAACAGTACAGTATTACAAAAATTAATTAGATCAACATCAAGAAAAATGGTAAATCAGAAAATTCAAACACTGATTCATGCAAATGATTCAAGAAAGTAATGTTTTATTAAATTTTAGAAAATAAACAGAATCAAGATCGCCATTTCCACAAATTGTTTCCACATAAATCAAATGACTGAATATACATCACTTGGAACAGTACAATATAATAAAATTACTCAGATCAACATCAAGAAAACGATATCATAGTCGACATTCTACAAAATTTCTAAGTAATTGAGTATCAGAAATTTTTATATCACCTAGCAACAGAAACAGTCCATGGTGTGATAGGTTGATTCTCAGAGGCTCTATCCTCACCATACACATCCTGAACACCACCACCAACACCAGCTTTATCCTCTAAATCAAGAACCGAGTCACCGTTCAACTCCTTAAATGTACTATCCATCACTATCGATTTCTTTGTCGCCCGCAATTCCCACAACCCAATTGCTTGTCTCTGCCAATGAAACAAACTGAAACCAAAAAAAACAATAACAACAGCCCACAAAACAAAAAACTCTCAAAAACACAATTTTCGTGCTTTCTTTTTTAGATAACTATAAACAACGCAGAATAAGCAACAACCCACAAGGCAAAAAACAATGTCTCTTTGTTCTCTTGACGTTCTTATTAATTCTTTTGAAGAAAACTCAACGGCTCACCTTTATATACCCAACAAACAATCAGTCTTTATCACAAAATCTTTGACAAAATAATGAAAGTTATCTTGGTGTGAAAGGGTTTCACTAATGTAATCAAATGGCGTGCGTGATATTGGAATTCTTACTCCAAAATCCGAAAATTATTAAAAGAAAAGAAAGATAGGAAAGAATGGTGTGTACCGAATAATGGTCCGTTTGAATGGGAACATAATGAAAGATGGGAGTTACGAAAATTTATATATGGAATAGTAGCCCTATGTTTCTCCGCGTTTTGAGGAGAGAGAGAGAGAGAGAGAGACGCTGTGTTGGTTGGTGAAGGTTACCAAATGTGGATGTTGAATCTTGAAGCTAGCTTTCTTTCACTCTGCCTTTCTGTTAGCTTTCCTGTATACTCTCACCTTTTTTCTTTTTTTTTTTTGGATAACTATAAAAACTACCCTGAAATTTGGGTTAATTACAAAAAGATCCAAAAATATTTGAAAACTACAAAAAAGAAAAACCTGGTTTGATTCTATGTTATTTTTAAGAGGGCAATTTTAGTACTATTTACAAAAGAAGTTCTCATGTGAGAACGTCTCATTGATTTAAATATAAAAGAGTAATTGTAGTAATATTTTTATAAAGAGGAGGTCTCATGGACTTAATCTTACAAAACACAAAAATATGGATCTTTTATATGGGTTTGGGTTTGAATCGAAATTTTATTTATATTTTAAGATGTCTCATGGACAATGTTATGAGACCATCTCATATAAATTTTGCCTTTTACAAATATAAAGAGAATGCTTGAAATGTTTTTACCAACGCCACTGAATTGAGTTTGTTTATAATTTTCAAAAACTATTATTGTAATTGATCCAAACCTCGAGTTAGTTTTGTAATTATATCTTGTCCTTAAGGAAAAATCCTTACTATCTTTATTTTTTACCTTAAAAATCCCTTACTATCTTTATTTTTTTACCTTTTTTAATTGCCGCTAAACGAAATTAAAATATGTTTTTAAATAATGCACAATTTATTGTTGTATGCTACGAAACCACCCATCACAACGTATTGATTTGGCTTTCTAATTCAAATCGTGTTTTGTCTAATAAATGACACGCGTATAAAATAATATCAATATTATATCTGCGTTATATATGAAACATTCTACCAAAAAGCCTTAAAAAAAATAGGGGATCCGAATTCTGACTTATTATTCTCTCGAGCGAATATAATTACATTATGTGGCTTATTTTGTTAGGGTGTATTAATGATAATTCTTGTTGACGTCAAATTTGGTCAACAAGGAATCAAATATAAAAATAGTGAATATAATAAATGGTTGTAAGTGCCTTTTTGTTTATTAAATGGCGAGTAAAAATCTGTTTGTGTTTTTAGCCATCTCCCCTTTTTTTTTCTCTCTTCAATCATATTTATACTTATTACATTTGATAGCAATTTTGCAATCATTACATCTAAGCTATTAATGGGACACTTGTCTCCTCTTTATTATGCATGAGTTGATTAATGGACACTTGTCACTTTGAGTGGGACAACTTGTCTCCTCCTTTGTTGTGCCTGAGTTTATTAATGGGACACTTGTCTTATTGAGTGGGACACGTGTCTCCTCCTTGTTGTGCATGAGTTGATGAGTGGTCTTTTGGTAGGCCTTTTCCGGTCTTCGTGCTCTCGGAGACCCGGGCTCTCGGGAGTCTCCGGCTCCGGTCTCTGGGCTCTCGGGAGACCGGACTCTCGGGGTCTCGGTCGGCTCTTTTGGTCTCCGAGGTCTCTGGGCTCTCGGAGACCCGGACTCTCGGGCTCTCGGTCGGCTCTTGGTCTCCGGGCACTCCCGGGAGACCCGGACTCTCGGGCTCTACAGTCGGCTCTTCCGGTCTCTCGGGCTCTCGGGAGACCGAACTCTTCCGGAGACCCGGACTCGGGGTCTCCGGTCGGCTCTTCTAGTCTCGAGCTCTCCCGGGTATCTGGGCTCTCCCGGGAGACCGGACTCTCGGGGTCTCCGTCGGCTTTTCTAGTCTCTCGAGCTCTCGGGAGACCCGGACTCTCGGGCTCTCGGTCGGCTCTTCTAGAGACCGGACTCTCGGGCTCTCTCTGGGAGACCGGACTCTCGGGGTCTCCGGTCGGCTCTTCAGTCTCGAGCTCTCGGGAGACCCGGTGTACATAAAAAAATTATCCTGTTTTATTTGGGTATCAACAGGCCCCCAAGTTCAAGTAGGAAGAGATATGTTGAGTCGGGTTTGGAACTTTAAGAGTTGAGTGCATAAATGCCTTTTTTTTTTTTTTTTTTTTTTAGGCCAAGCAAGGCCGAGATGAGATGTGCTCGGGCTAGGCGAGGTGAGCTCGAGCTAGGTCAAGATGAGATGAATTTTTTTGTGTTAGACCACCAGCAAGGCCGAGATGAGATGTGCTCGGGCTAGGCAAGGTGAGCTCGAGCTAGGTCAAGATGAGATGATTTTTTTGTAGCATTTAGTGTTAGGCCAAGCAAGGCCGAGATGAGATGTGCTCGGGCCAGCGGAGGTGAGCTCGAGCCAGGTCAAGATGAGATGATTTTTTTGTAGCATTTAGTGTTAGGCCAAGCAAGGCCGAGATGAGATGTGCTCGGGCTAGGCCGAGGTGAGCTCGATCTAGGTCGAGATGAGATGAAATGAGATGAGATGAGATGAAATGAGATGCTGATAGAGATGAACTCGGGCTAAAGCCGAGATGCGCTCGATCTAGGTCGAGATGAGATGAAATGAGATGCGATGAGATGCGATGAGATGAACTCGGGCTAGGCCGAGATGCGCCCGAAGCAGTGCGTAACCAAGTCTTTGTTTTGTGCTCGATGCGTAACAAGTCTTTGTTTTGTGCTTGGTGCGTAACCAAGTCTTTGTTTTGTACTCGATCGTAACCAAGTCTTTGTTTTGTGCTCGGTGCGTAACCAAGTCTTTGTTTTGTGCTTGCGGTGCTTAGCGCGTGGCGAGGCGATTTTTGCGGCGCTCGCGCATGGCCGAGGCGATTTTTCGGCGCTCGGCGCGTGAGCGAGGCGATTTTTACGGCGCTCGCGCGAAAGCGAGGCGATTTTTATGGCGCTCGATGCTTAGCCGAGGCGATCTTGAGATGAAATGAGCACAATGGCCTTCCTCATTATGTGATGGCCCCCTGCATGGATTGTGAGAAAATTGTACATTTACGAGTAGAATTGACCCCAAAAACGCCGATAGATCGTTTGGACGATAATTTTGGGAAGCATTGGCAAGACTTTCTTAGAAATCAGGGGCTCAAGCCACGCCGCTTTCAATTGAAGTGAGAAACTATAACATATTTCCAAAATCATAAAAGAATCAATCAAGCCTCCGTTTGTCTTTGCCATGTAGAAAAGATATTTATTTTTCCCTCCTTTTTTTTTAATAGGTAGGAGGCCCCCTTCTCTAGCGCCAATTTGTTGGCGTCAAATTTGGTCAACAAGGAATCAAATATAAAAATAGTGAATATAATAAATGGTTGTAAGTGCCTTTTTGTTTATTAAATGGCAAGGTAAAGTACAGAGTTGTGTTTTTAGCCATCTCCCTTTTTTCTCTCTTCAATCCTATTTATACTTATTACATTTGATAGCCTTGCAATCATTACATCTAAGCTATTAATGGGACACTTGTCTCCTCCTTATTGTGCATGAGTTGATTAATGGACACTTGTCACTTTGAGTGGGACACTTGTCTCCTCCTTGTTGTGCTCGAGTTTATTAATGGGACACTTGTCTTATCGAGTGGGACACGTGTCTCCTCCTTGTTGTGCATGAGTTGATGAGCCTGGTCTTTTGGTAGGCCTTTCTCGGTCTCCGTGCTCTCCGGGAGACCGGGCTCTCGGGGTCTCCGGCCGGCTCTTCAGTCTCTCGGGGCTCTCGGAGACCGGACTCGGGTCTCCGGTCGGCTCTTGGTCTCCGAGGTCTCTCGGGCTCTCGGGAGACCCGGACTCTCGGGCTCTTTGGTCGGCTCTTGGTCTCCGGGCTCTCGGAGACCGGACTCGGGGTCTCCGGTCGGCTCTTTCTAGTCTCCGAGCTCTCCAGAGTATCGGGCTCGGGAGACCCGGACTCTCGGGGTCTCCCGGTCGGCTTTTCTAGTCTCTCGAGCTCTCAGGGAGACCCGGACTCTCGGGCTCTCTGAGTCGGCTCTTGGTCTCAGGGCTCTTCGGAGACCGGACTCGGCTCTGGGAGACCCGGACTCTCGGCTCTCGGGAGACCCGGACTCTCGGGCTCTGGGAGACCCGGACTCTCGGGCTCTCGGTCGGCTCTTCTAGTCTCGAGCTCTCCAGGGAGACCGGTGTACATAAAAAAATTATCTGTTTTATTTGGGTATCAACAATTCTTATGTGAAAACGAAGATTCGGAATAATTTTCATATTATAATTGCGTAGTTAAGTTTCGATTATTTACCATTATTGTCGACATCAATTGGATGTTTATTTTGCCGCATTTATTGTAGACATTAAATCACTCTTAATAGAGAGGCCCTTTTTTTTTTTTTTTTAAAATCAAAGGTAGTAACTTTCATTAACCATGCAAATCGAATCGCATTGAAGACAAATAAAAAGGTGGAGGAAAAGACACCCACACTACGACACGGACATAGAACTCGTTGCTCAGCTAACGCACGGGCAACACCGTTCACGATCTCCTAACGAAAACACAAGACACACTTTGTAAATCATCCAACAATTTTTACATTCTAAGATAACATCCGAAAAATAAGAATTGTCCCTCAAATTTCTTCTTAAGGCTTTTATCACTTGAAGACAGTCTGATTCCACCATTATGCACACTGAATTCCAATTTGTCTTCAACCGGTGAGAACTTCTCTCATTCCTAGCGCTTCAAAGAACTTCTCGGGAGAAAATGACCTTGAATTCCGCAAGAATTTCCTCACAATCACGAAGGACAACAAAGATAACCCATCTGTGCTTTTTCTTGAAATAAAAAGCGCATCCAAATTACATTTTATCCATCCTGTTTTGGAAAGCGCCAAGCCACAAGACCATCACCGATAAAATATTCCAATCGACAACTCACTCACTTGGGCCGATCGCCATTGAATTGAAGCGAGGAGGAGCCAGCAAAATTAACAACCTGAGATGGAGTTCTCCGCTATATTCCCAAACTATTTGGTTCATATTACTCCATAAGGCCCACAAGATCATAGCCACGTCACACTTTTTTCATATGCCAAATTCATCCATGATCTATTAAGATTGAATAGGAATGTCAAATTGTCCAAAAAAAATCCATCTACTCCAATCAACCTCCAGTAAGCAATAACACAAGGACAAAGGAAAAATATGTGATTTGATGTTTCTCAAAGAAGACATTGAGGCCGGGCAAAGAGGCGAAAGATGAACTCGTCTCGAAATGAGTCGCTCCTTCGTAGGTAAGGCATTATGACAAGCTCTCCAAAATAAATTCTTAACTTTTGCAGGTACTTTTAAACTCCATAGGCTTTTCCAATCAAATAACTGCTCAAAGTTAAGGTTACAATCCATATTTTTGCATAATAATTTATAACCCGACTTTCTTGAATAAATCCCTTTCTTATCGCCCATCCATACCCAAGCATCGGTAGGATTATTAGAACTCAAGCGGAATTGAAAGAATTAATTTTTGATCCCTTTCATTAAATAAATCCTTAACAATATCGATATCCCAACAAAGAAGAACCGGACATCATTAAGCTATGCACGAAACATCCTCCAATTGAGCATGATGAGATGTTACCAATGCATTTTCATCCAGGTAACCATGGGTCGCGCCAAACGTAAATACGTTTACCATTTCCCACTTTCCATCGACAATTACTAACCACAAAATTGTTAGCATTATAATTAGTTATTAATTTATATTTGTGAGGGTAGTTTTGTATTTTCCCTTTGTGCATCTTAGCTAGGGTTTGCTCTATATATTGGGTAGCCTCCATTTGTAATTCTCAAGTTGTATTCAAGACTTTCAAGTTATATAGAATTCTTCTTCCAATTTTCTCTTACAAAAATGTATGTTAATTATTCTAACATGGTATCAAGAGCAATGTTTTTTTTTTTTTCGATGGGTGTACCAATGTCGGTTTGCGGATCCGGTGGGTATATCGCGATTACGGTGAGTATGTTGCACTTTGTGTTATTTTTATTCGATTTTTGATCTGTTAGCACTTGTTGGGTTTGCTATCTTTTTGGCCTCAAGAATCGATTATTTGCAATAGTTTTGTTGGTAGAGTTGGCTTGATTTGTTGGATATTTGCATCGATCTATCTAGTTGTTTGGTTGGTATTTCGCTTGATTTTTTTGTCATTATTCATTATGGCTAGTGAAAGAGATGATTCGTTGCAGTCAATTAGTGTTCGCTTGAATGGAAAGAATTATTCATATTGGAGTTATGTCATGAGAAATTTTTTGAGAGGAAAAAAATTGTGGAGTTATATTTCTGGAACACAAAAACATCCTGTTGAGAAAGATAATACTAAATATGCTGCGGAATTAGAGGTTTGGGAAGTGAACAATTCGAAAATTATTACTTGGGTTAACAATTCTGTGGAGAACTCTATTGGTATGCAATTGGCTAAATATGATACTGCTAAAGAAGTTTGGGATCATTTGGAACGGTTGTATACTCAATCGAATTTTGCTAAACAGTACCAGTTGGAAATAGATATTCGATCTCTTCAGCAAAAAAATATGACTGTACAGGAATTTTATTCTGCTATGACTGATCTTTGGGATCAATTAGCCCTTACTGAATCTATTGAACTTCGCGCATTTGCCCCCTATATTGCTCGTAGAGAGGAGCAACGATTGGTTCAATTTTTTATGGCTCTTCGGGATGATTTTGAGTCTCTTCGTGGAAATATTTTGCACCGTATTCCTTTACCATCTGTTGATTCTGTTGTCAGTGAATTGTTAGCGAGGAATTACGTCTAAAGTCTCGAGCGGGAAAGAAGTTCTTCTTGTTCCTACTTCATCCGCTTTTTTTTGTGCCCCATCGTCCATCTTATGTTCTTTCGGACCGCACCTTTAAAGGTTGCGATAATGAGTGTAGTTATCTTGTAAACAACCAGGACATTGGAAGGCTCAATGTCACGAGTTGAATAAAGGTGGCCAACAACGTTTTAATGAGAAAAATCCACGACCTCCCCAACATCGGTTTGTCCATCCAAATCAATGTGGTTTTAGGCCGCCCCACCGACTCGTGTTCGTGTTTTTTTTGTACCTCATCCGTTCTCGTGACTTCGGAACTCTTACCTCGATCGACTTCTATGGATACAATTGCCGAACAATTTGTAAATTTCTTGCCTCATCTCATGCTTTTTCGCCTCGGGTTTGTCAACTCCAAGCGTCGGTATATCTTCCTCTATTTGGGTATTAGATTCTGGAGCTTTTCATCATATGTCCTTTGATATATCATGTTTTACTTCCATTTCACCCACATATGCTAGACTGTTATTCCGCCGATGGTACATTGTTACCCTTAGCGAGGAATTGGATCTGTAGCTACACCTCAATTGTCTCTTCCACATGTTTACCATATTCCCAAACTTACATTAAATCTTGTTTTGTTAGCCAATTGTGTGATTCAGGTTACTTAGTATCATTCTCTTCTCTACTTGTTGTGTGCGGGATCCACATTCCGGAAGCGATTGGGACGGGCCGTAGGCACGGAGAGTTATACATTTTGGATGAGCTCAAAGTACCCTCTATCGCAGCCTTCTATTGTTGATTTGTCTTTTTTGTTTGAGTCTTTCATCGTCTAGCTTTTATTTATGGCATTCTCATTTGGGTCATGTTTTGGCTTCACGTTTAAGATTTTTGGCCTACAGTTCATTAGGAAAATTGTCTTCTCATGACATTTTTGATTGTAGTGGTTGTAAAGCGCAAAATTTTTCGCTTTACCTTTTAATCGGAGTGTTTTTCTTCTGCGCCATTTGATTTGGTTCATTCGATGTGTGGGGACTGCTCCCATTTCCACAAAGGGGGTTCTCGATATTATGTCTCTTTTATTGATGATTATTCTCGTTATTGTTGGGTTTATTTTATGAAGCATCGTTCGATTTTACGAGCATATATACTTCATTTATTTATTGTAAAAACTCAATTCTCTCGCTATCATAAAATGCTTTAGATGTGACTTGGGTGGGGAGTACACATCTAATAATTTTCGTGAATTGCTTGCTTTGGATGGTCTTTACATCAAACTTCTTTTACGAGATACTCCGAACAAAATGGTGTTTTGAAAGAAAACATAGGCATATCATTGAAACCGCCGCTCATTTTTACTATCTAGTTGGTTCACGTGAATTCAGGGGAAGCCGTGCTTACCGATGTCCATTGTATAAATAGGATTCCATCATCCATTACATCCGATTTATCACCATTTCGAGACTATATGGTTCCACCCCTAGTTATTCGTCCCTACGAGTCTTTGGTTGTGCATGTTTTGTCCTTCGTCCTCATGTTGAACGCAGCAAATTATCTTCTCGTTCAGCCTATTTGTGTTTTCTTAGGATATGGAGAAGGTCGGAAGGGATACCGTTGCTTTGATCTGTTGCTCAAAAAATTATATGTGTCTCGTCATGTATTTTTCTTGAGCATATTCCATTCTTCTCTATTCCTCTAGTCTCATAAAGCATCTCCAAAGCGATCTTGTTCATATTGATCCATTCTCGGATAATACGAGATAGAGACTCATCGAGATCATCTGCTTTGCCTCGCCTACGCTACGGCACCCAATCGCTTCCCGAAATTGTGGATCGTTGCTTCCTCAATATCCCCAACCTACACGTAAGTCCACTCGTTTTCCGACTTTGTTTATTCCTCTTATTCTCCCGCCTTTGCTTCATTTTTGTCCTCTATTCACCAAATTTCTGAACCACACTCCTATAAAGAGGCAGTTACTGATCCTTTATGGCAAGATGCTTGATGGTGAGGAACTTTCTCGCTTTGCATAAAACAAACACTGGGATTTGGTATCTTTACCACCTGGTAAACGGGCAATTGGTTCGCGTTGGGTTTATAAAATTAAAACCAAATCTGATGGTTCGGTTGAGCGATATAAAGCACGATTGGTTGCTAAAGGTTATTCACAACAGTATGGTATGGATTATGAGGAAACATTTGCCCATGTTGCAAAGATGACTACCGTTCGTACTCTTATTGCTGTTTCTTCTATCCGAAACTGGCACATATCTCAATTGGATGTCAAAAATGCCTTCTTGAATGGTGATCTTCAAGAAGAAGTTTACATGATCCCACCACCTGGAGTTCCTCATAATCGGGCAAAGTTTGCAAGCTTAAGAAAGCATTGTATGGTCTCAAATGGGCTCCACGGGCTTGGTTTGAAAAATTCTATGTCGTCTTACTTCACTTGGTTTTAGTTCGGTAACCATGATTACGCCCTTTTCTTCAAGCGTACATGTCTTGGTATTATTCTTCTTTCCTTATATGTTGATGACATGATCATCACCCGGTGATGATGTTGATGGGATTGCATTGTTGAAATCGAGTTATCTTCTCGCTTTGAAATGAAAGATTTGGGACCTTTGCGATATTTCTTGGGTATTGAGGTAGCCCGCTCCCCTCGAGGTTATCTTCTTTCACGGTCAAGTAAATTGCCGACATACTTGATCGAGCTCGTCTTATCGATACTCGGATAGTTGATACGCCTCTTGAACTTAATGTTCGATATTCTCCTTCCGATGGCACACCATTGTATCGATCCTACTTTATATCGCACTATTGTTGGAAGTTTGGTTTATCTAACCATTACGCCCGAGATATTGCATATGCGGTTCATATTGTGAGTCGAGTTTGTCACTTGCCCCACTACCGTTCATTGGGTCTGCGATTACTCGTATCTTGCGATACCTCAGTGGTACTCTTTTCGAGAGTCTTTTGTTTCCATCTACATCTTCATTAGAGTTGAGGGCATATTTCGATGCGGATTGGGCGGTGATCCCACGATCGAAAATCCACCACCGGTTTTTGTGTTTTTCTTGGAGACTCACTTATTTCTTGGAAGAGTAAGAAACAAAATGTTGTGTCTCGATCCTCCACAGAGGCAGATATCGGCAATGGCTTCTACTACAATCGAAATAGTTTGGTTACGTTGGCTTCTTGCAGATATGAGTGTTCATTTGTCCTCACCTACTCCCATGCATTGTGATAACCAAAGTCTATCAGATTGCTCACAACTCGAGTTTTCCACGAAAGAACAAAACATATTGAGATTGATTGTCATGTCACTCGTCATCACCCGCAACATGGGACACTCCACTTACCTTTCATCTCATCATCTTTCTGATTGCCGATCTTTTCACCAAGTCACATCCGCTTCGCTTTCGTTTTTTGGTTGGCAAACTCTCGATGATTTCTACTACATCATCATGAGTTTGTGGGGGGATGTTAGCATTATAATTAGTTATTATTTTATATTTGTGAGGGTAGTTTTGTATTTTCCATTTGTGTGTCTTAGCTAGATTTGCTCTATATATTGGGTAGCCTCCATTTGTAATTCTCAAGTTGTATTCAAGACTTTCAAGTTATATAGAATTCTTCTTCCAATTTTCTCTTACAAAAATGTATGTTAATTATTCTAACAAAAATCCCGAGCTTCAAAGATACTACGCCAAACATAACTAGGATTGTAACCCAATTTAGCATTAATTAACGAAAAAGAGGGAAAATACATGGCTTTAAAAATACGACTCACAAGAGACTCTTCATTTGTCATCATTCTCCAAATTTGTTTCCCCAATAACGCCTTATTAAATTCGCGCAGACGCCTAAAATTGAGACCCCGTAATTCTTATGAGCACACAACTTGTCCCGCGGCATCCAATTTATCCCTCTGCGAGCTTCTCCACCTTTACCCCACCAAAATGAGTTCATCATCCTCTCAAGCTCACCACAAAGGTCTTGCGGCAAAAGGAAAATACTCATAGCATAAATAGGCACGGCTTGTGCTATGGTTTTTAATAAAATTTCCTTCCCCGCCCTCGATAATATTTTTTCTGTTTCCATCCTTGCAAACGATTCCAAACCTTCTCTTTGATGAAAGAAAATATCTCTTTCTTATTACGCCCAATTAGCGACGGCAACCCCAAATACGAGTCGTGATTCATAATCCGAGAAACACCTAGTCGCTCACATATGCTTTGAGCCACCATAGAATCTGTGTTGGTTGAGCTAAAGGAAATAGAGGACTTAGAAAAATTTATGGTGGCCCGGATGCTTTCGAATACAAATCGAGACACAATCGAATTTTTGCACATTCTTCCCGACTTGCTCTAAAAAATAGAAAGCTATCGTCGGCAAAAAATAAATGAGATACACTAGGCGCACCTCTCGCTATTTGTTGTGACCATGAATCCATCCCTTTGATTCGAAATTTTGTATGATAGCCGAAAGACCTCTACACGAGAGAATAAATAAATAAGGTGACAACGGGTCACCTTGCCTTAATCCACGCCCGGTCTAAAAATTTGATTCAAATTCCCATGCAACACCTTATATCTCACTTTGTAGTCACGTGAATTTTCTTGTTTTTATTTCTTTCTCCTTTCTGTTCTTTATTTTTGTTTTTCCTTTGAGAGTTTTATTAGGACTTTTAATAATTTTTTGCTTATATTGCATAACAATTTTTTTTATTTCACGAATAATTTTACTATTGCGGTGGAAACAGGATAAATAATTGAGGTAAATTACACTTTGCCTTCGAAGTATGCGAATTCTCCCACTTTGTCCCCAAAACTTTTTTTTTAACATTTCACTTCGAACTTAGTATTTTCCTTACATCAGTTGAGGTGATAAAGTGCACAAGAAATTTTAAATTCAGAGGATAAAGTATCACAAAAAAAGTTAAGTGAGAAAAGTGCAAAAATTCTTATACTTTAGGGGTTTTAGTGTAATTAACCCCTATACAATTTTGGTCAGGCAGTTTAGTGTGGCACGTGGTTTGAATTTCTATATTTTGTCATGGCAGCAACCTTTCATTATTATAATATTATTAGTTGTTCTGTCAAAAAGTAAATAATACTGTATTAGTTGTTTTAGGCAAAGATTTTCATCAAGCGGGGTCTGAAAGCCACATATCCTACCTAACACCAACGCTTTCTAAAAAAGTGACCTTCCACCACTTATATTTTAAACGAACAACTTTTTTATTTGTCAAACACCAATTAATTGCTAGCTACAATTAGGTTTAATTGTAGTTTATTTCCATGATACCACTAATGCGTTAGTGCTAAATAAATGTATATTAAATAACCTATATCTACATACACTTATATAACGAAAATGCTAAATGTATTTTGGTGAGATGGCTTATACATATATTTTATTTGCTAGTTTTTTTCGTATATGGATTAAATTGTTATATGTTATTATTGTATTGTTCAAATCTATATATAATCCAAAATTACTATTCCAGATTCATTATTCGTACATGTGATGAGATTATCAAATCTATTAGTCAAATAAAAAATTATTTACGTAGAAAGAAAAGTATACCAATATTTAAGAATAATTGTGGAATTTCATATAGTCATTAAATTATTTAGAATTTTACTTCCATTCACATCATTCAGCCTTTCTCATTCTGAAGTCGTAATTGATGCTTGGTAAAAGTTGAAAGTGAAGATGTTTTATTTGTTGAATGTTTTTTATGTCGCTAAGTTTCTAACAGTTTGGTTCATTTATAATTATGTGCTAGATGCATAATTCACTCCACTAAGAACATATTCGTCCTTATAATCTTGATGCATAAAAAATTGCATTCGAAATGTTGATGAAGAATAATCGTATTTCTTGTTACAAAATAAAGCTAGTTTCAAATACCTAATAAATATACAGGTGATAAATGTTGAGCTAATACGTGTCGTATTTGTTATGAAGTTTGATCATTTGTTTTGTGTAAAAAATCCAGATAACATATCACTAGAAGTTTAATGACTAGAAGTTTAATGACAGATGCACGTACAATTGAATGATATAAAAATAAATATTAATGTGATTTTATACCTAATAAATATATTTATTAAATACCTAATAAATATACATTTGATTTGTCCAACATTATTACGATTTTATGATTCTATTAGATCAATTCGACATGTGTAGGTTAAAAATATATTTAAGTTTTAGATTTGTATAAGTTTTGATTTTGAATGATATAAAATGAATATTAATGTGAAAAAAATTGCTTTCCACCTAACTTTTGACTTAAGAAATCTCAAATTTATAGACCACGAATCAAAAGTAGGCAGGCATTAATAGTTCAAGCCCCTCAATATAAAAAATGAAAATAAATAAAGTCAAAATTGGATTAATTTCAACGCACTTAAAGTAAAAATGTGAAGTAAATTTAATTCATATTTGTTGTTCAAGACTAATTGGATCAAGGAAACTGCGTAAAAAATTTGAAAGACTAGGCCCTGAGTCAAATATGGGTATTGGACTTTGAATTGTTCTTTCGAATTTTTTTATTTTTATTTCGAGAAAATATGATATGTTTTCATGTGTAATAGTGGAAGCTTTAATTTATAGTGATAAAAAATCAAAAATTTGTAGGAGACGGTCTCATTAGGCTTGTCCATGAGACGGGTACTATACGTAAACAGAATTTAAACCCAACATAAATCCATAAAAAAATCATATTTGTTGTGTTTTGTAGGACTCATCTCATAAATGTAAATCCATAAAACGGTCTATATAATTAGGGATGACAATTTCGACCCGACCCGTAGGTATCCGTCCTGGTCCACACCGGCCCGTGACCCAGGGTGGGACGGATTTGGGTATCACTTCCGCCTCGCGGGTACCCACCCCGCCCCCGTATTTTTTATAAAAATTATATTTTAATATATATTTTGCATATATAATATATATTATAATATATTTTTTTATTCTTATATTATATCTAATATGTAGAAATTGATAATAATAAATTTTATAAATAGTATTTTAAAAACATTTTTTTCATTCTTTTCATTTAATTTAATTTAAAACGGAACAGAACGTGTCGATCCGCCCCGTGACACATGGCGGGTCAACCCGTCGTGCCCCCATTCTAGGGACGGTGTGGGTTTGGGTCCTGACCGCCCCGCCCCGCCCCGCCGCGCTGCGCCTCATTGCCGTCCCTATATATAATACCACCTACCTCTTTTACATTTAGGTAAGCCATCTTATAAGTTGGGTTTCTCTATTGATGAGGCCGGCTCAAAAGAAAATTCAAATTCATACTTTAGTTAGATGAATTTATGGTCATTGATTGCTCAAGCTTTGTCTAATCCGAAATAAGTAAATAACCATTAATTTTTTATTTTTTTGGTTTTTGATACAATGGGGTAAAGTATGGGAAGAGACACCGTACTCAACTCAGGTAGATCGAACCCAGGCCAAAATCAACCTAACAACATAAGTCTTTAGTAACCATTAATTTTTTTTAGTAATGAAATTGTTCGTATTTGTGTTTAAATAACATTGGCACGATTAAAATCGATAAGGTTTTAGTAAAAATACTGATGTATAGTAGGATTGAAATTGGAATAATGAAACTTACATCTAACACTAATTTTTATTATTTAATCACGTAACCAAGTAAAATCACTTTTTGATGAAATTTTATTTTGTACTTGCATTTGACATTTTTATTATTATTATTATTATTATTATTATTATTATTATTATTTCTCTTGAGCATGTAATTTGGATCCTAGGCCATAGTGTTCGGTCTGGCCAAATTAGGCCACTTTCATGCTGGGTCGCAAGTTGGATGGGCCGAAAATGGATCAAAAACTGAAATCCAAATTGGAAACAAATTTCAGAATTTGGGTCCAATTGACAAAGCATTCTACTATTCTAGTGCTGTTAGTTGGAAAAAAAAAAATTGAAAAACGAACTCATTTTTCCGTATTAGTATGGTGTTGCTACTTTCGAAAAATTATATTTTCTCAAAACAAAAGAACATAAGTTGACGGTATCCACTAAGAACATTTGATTTGCAAAAGTTTGTCAATCTTTGTGAACAATATTTTCTATTGATACACACACAAACATACCAGCTTTGGTTGGTGTTATTTTCAGTATTTTCAGAATTTCTTTTTTATCGATCGAGAGTACCCCTACACCACCCAAAAGTACATATTCCATACTTTTTTGGGACTATGAGAGTATGAGACATCCGTCCTTTGCAGAGATAGTCCTAATATTTGAGGTAGGAGGAGCAAACCTTGTTGGGCGCAGCGGAGGCGTGTCGTGATCCGAGATTTGATTTATCTGGAATACACGACAAATCACACCAACAAGATGATGGCAAAAATAAATGACACCGAGAAAATAAAATGCACAAATAATTTTACATGGTTTAAGCAAAACCGTTGAATTTGGTCTTTGATAAATGGGGTGTTGACCGATTTTGACCAAATAATTAAGTGGTTTCCATTTGTGAAAAATGAAATTAAATTATTTGTAAAAATTCTTGTTGGGATTTGGTCCAATATCCTGCCTGCAATGGACTTTAAAAGAGGCGCGAGACGCGGCCCGCGATTCAAACTTGTGAGCTTTGGATTGCATAGTTAAAGGATAACTTAAAAGATTTGATTTGACTACTTATACCAACAGATGCATCTTCTTTTCGGTGCCCATTACATAGAAACTCGAGGTTAAACGTGTTTGGTGGAGTAGACATGGGATGGGTGACCCCTGGGAAGTTTTCAAGGTGCGGCGTGAGTGAAGACAGGCGTGCTAGAAAAGACTCGTGTTGGTTTGTGGGGACGATCGTCCAATCCGAAGTAGCGCCCAGAGGTCCAACAATGGTATCGGAGCGGTCACGAGTTCAAAATTCCTTGAAGTAAAAACGAATTTCGGGCGAAGGTGTAGGTTGTTGGGTGACCATAATCGAAGGGTAGGTTGCGGATTGAATAGCGATCTATCTACGTAAGTTCATTAGAAAGGAATGAGGAGGAAGTAAGGGAGAGCAGCATGCAAAGAAAATCGGCAACGGATCTTAGAAGAATTCCACTTTCAAGCACAACTCTTTCTATTTATGACCAAATAATTTGGCATTTGAATTGTCTCCCTTTTCTTTCAATCGAAAAGACTCGTCAGATAGCTCGTGGCTCCCCGTCGCCTTTATCAAATCGGACGTAACCCACCTCCACATCCACGCTTATGTTATAGGGGAACTCATGGCCGAAACAACCCTTATGGTTTGTTTTGATATCCGACAGGAATAAAAAAAAAGGTCAAGAAAATGCATCGAATCAAGGTGTAGGTTGCTAGGTGGACCAAAAAGCGAAGGTAAGTTGCCGGGTGGCGTGAATCGGGTAAACAGACTGGAATCGAAGGTGTGGGTTGCTAGATAGCCGGAATCGAGAGGACTGCGTGTGACGCGATGCTTGAACCGAATAAGTTGGCGTTAGAACCGAGGAAGTTTAGCGGACGGATGTTGCCAAGCACTGAGCTTGGTGAGATCTTTGGCACGAGTCTTTGCCGTCTTTGGGAGGGGATTGTTGGGATTTGGTCCAAAGATCCGCCGCAATGGGCTTTAAAAGAGGCACGAGACGCGATCCGCGATTCGAACTTGTGAGCTTGGATTGCATAGTTAAAGGATAGCTTAAAGAATTTGATTTGACTACCTATACCAACAAATGCATCTTCTTTCGGTGCCAATTACATAGAAACTGCGAGGTTAAGCGTCTTGGCCCGGAGTAGACATGGGATGGGTGACCCCCGGGAAGTTTTCAGTGCGCGTGAGTGAGGACAAAGCGTCTTTAGAAAAGACTCGTGTTGGTTTTGTGGGGCGATCGTCCCAATCCGAGTAAGCGCTAGACGTCCAACAATTCTACTAAGAGAGTAGATGAGAATAACATTTGAAATTTCTCAAACCGATTCGGGTGAATGAGAAATTAATGTTAAGTTAGCCACTTAATACAAATAAATTATATGGAAAATGGAAAATGTGGGGAATGAGAGATGCTCCATCCCACATAGGAAAAAGAGGATAAAGTTGCACACTTAATATATCCCAAGTTGGACATATGGGTTTGGGCCTTTGGGGGGCACTCAAGTTTTTAAAAGGGTGAGGACTACATGTCTTGTGGGTTTGGTTCAAAACACACACGCCTGGCCTACCGCCGCCACCTGGCCGGCTCGGCTGGGTCCGGGTCGTGGGCCTGAGTTTGGGCCCTTATTCTTTTTGGACCAAAAACTTTTAAAATTAAATGTTTAATTAATTTTTGTAATTAATTAAATAGATTTAATTAATTTTCGTAATTAATTAAAAGAGTTCAACCTGGGAAAAGGTTCGGCCCGCTCATGGGCGGAGCACGACCGTCGGTCGGGTCGTGCTACTTCGAAGTTTTGCGTGCGGGCCTTACGGCCCGTCTTGGCCGATCGTCGGGGCGCCATGCCGAACTTTTGCGCACTAAGCGCACGCAGCGGCGCACGACCCGTCTTCTGGTCGTGCTCCCATGCGCAAGTCGTCTGTTCGTGCAAAAATGTCTTTTCGAGCCAAAAGACGCGATCTTTCCATACGAGGCACCGAGGTATATAATTATTCGCCCCTGATTGAAAACACACGACTCGATGGATAATAATCTGTCGCATTGCATTGAGCATATTGGCATTTTTCCCTCACTCAAAGCTTGAAAGTCGATACATTTTTGTTGTTCGTTGTGATTCCGGTTTTTGCAAGTCTTTGCTAAACCATAATCAAAGTCATTGTATCTTAGAGATGAACGCCGGAACCGTAAGCACTTTGTATACGGGGCGTATTTCGTCTTGCGAAGACTGAATCCAATTCAGGCCTCGACTTAGATTATACACTATCCTAGCCATTTTCTTCCAAATAGAAACCTTTTCCACCAGATATATTTTACCAACAATCGCAAGACAAAATATCCATTTCTGTTGAAGACGATGGCATCACCAATAATTTGTTGCTCCGCTCGAAAAGCCGCCAAAGTTCTCTGGTGCCGACTTCAAACGTTGACGACATAAGATGCTCTTTTACTTTACGACCTTGGGGTTGTCTCGTTTTCTGAAAGACGACCCCCTACCGCCGTTGGAGATGACGAAGTTGACAACAACCGGAGAATCGCTGTGGATGCATGGCATAACAATGATTTTCTGTGTCGCAATTATGTTTTGAAGCGGGCTAGAAGACACCCTCTATAACGCCTATAGCACGTTCAAGCGCCCAAGGAATTGTGGCAATCCTTGGAGAAGAAATACAAGACGGAAGATGCGGCACAAAGAAATTTGTTGTCGGCAAATTCCTCAGTACAAGATGGTTGACACCAAGACGGTGATGATCAACCAAGTTCATGAGATTCAAATCATACTTCACGACTTAGTATCGAAGGGATGATTTTGAATGAATCCTTTCAAGTAGTGCGATAATCGAGAAGTTGCCGCCATTGTGGAAGGATTTCAAAAACTACCTCAAGCACAAGCGCAAAAGAGATAGGGCTTGAGGATCTTATTTTTCGGCCGCATCGAAGAAGACAACCAAAAATCGGATGTGAAATCCAGCAAATGCGGAATGGAGGCAAAGCCAATCTTCTTTGAATCGAGCACTAGCAAGAAACGCAAACACTCCGGGAAGGAAAAAGGGAAGGCCAAAAAGTTCAAGAGGATTGCTACAATTGTGGCAAACCGAACCACATGGCAAAGGATTCCCGACACTCGAATAAGGGCAATCAAGGTGACAACCAACAAGCGATATGACGGAGGACAAGTCGGTTCCAATCGACTGCCGGAGTTCGATCTCTCCGCCGTTGTGTTTGAAGCGATATGGTAGATAACCCCGAGGGAGTGGTGGATAGATATCGGGGCTACTCGTCACATTTGTGCCGACAAGGAGATGTTCTCCTCCTACACTCCGATTAGTGGAAGGAAGTTGTTCATGGGAACTCTTCGACTTCCAACATCGTTGGGCTTGGAAAGGTGGTGCTCAAGATGACTTAGGAAAGGAGCTTACGCTTGTAGATGTCTTTGCATGTCCCGGACATCCTGCAAGAACTTGGTTTCGATCCTTTGCTTAGCAAGGGTTTAGACTAGTGTTTGAGTCCAACAAGTTTGTAATGACCAAGAATGGTGCATTTTTTATGTAAAGGCTACCTTGATAAGGGCACATTTAAAATGAGTGTAATGTCTCGCTTTCCGCCAAGAGGCGAAGAATAAAAACGTTATACATTTACTTGTTGGATTGTTCTAATTTATGGCATGATAGATTAGGACACGTAAACTTCAACACTGATTAAAAGGTTAGTGAACTGGAATTAATACCTACGTTTAAAACCGATTCACAAGACAAATGCGAAATTTGTGTTGAAGCAAAATTGGCCAAAGATGTTTCATTTGGTAACGAGAAGTACCAAACCACTCGAGTTAATTCATACGGATGTGTGTGATTTAAAACTTGTGCAAACTCGAGGTGGGAAAAAGTACTTCATCGTTTATAGACGATCGCACAAGATATTGCTATGTGTATCTCTTGAAAAGTAAAGATGAAGCTTTAGTAGCTTTTAAGACTTATAAGAATGAAGTTGAAAATCACTTAATTTGAAAATTAAGATGATTCAAGTGATAAAGGCGGAGAGTATGTTGCGGCTATCACCGCATCACCACCGCCACCTTCACCATTATCATCTTTCTTTCTTCGAGGATAATTCCTTTTAATGTGATCCTCCCGTGATAACGATAAAGCATACAACACCCTTTCCCTGGTCCTTGAATCGACTGTTGGTCACGAGATCCACCACCGATTTTCTCCGTTTCAATTCATTTTCCAAGCAACCAAAGCATATCCATGTGCCTCCTCCCCGGTTTGCCTTTTTTAGGACAACAACGATGCTTTTATATATACTCCAAGTCGGTGTGTCTTTCAGTATAGAACGTCGTCACCATTGTCGTCATATGAATCGGGATAGAGGTAAGAAGTAAAAGGGCTTATCTTCTTCCTCAACCTTTACACCAACTTTCCCGAGTTGATCCATTTGTCCATTGTGCACCTTTCATATCTCAAATTTTCCTCCTTTCCTTCAACGCCATAGCCAAACCCTGTCGAACTAGGAGATCCTTCACCCTTTATTGCCAAGAGTGAAATTCCCTTTGTCGTCAAATTGTTGCACCTTGAATGGATTTGTCACGCCGCCACACGTGTCCGTCCAGGAAAAATCAAATCTCAATTTTTATCTTGCCCGACTTACCAAGTAGCCGTGATACCACTTGTTCGGCGCAACAGAGGCGTGTCGTGATCGAGATTTGATTTATCAGGAATACCCGACAAATCACACCAACAAGATGATGGCAAAAATAAATGACACCGACAGAAAATAAAATGCACACATTAATTTTACGTGGTTCGACAAAACCCGCCACGTCCACGAGAGTTTCCGTTCTTTACTAATAAAAAATTTCGGTATAAGAAAATACACCCCCTTGAGTTTTATGGACCAAACCCAAGAATAAAAGACTCTCGTACAACCACTTTACTAGCTATCAAAGAACACTCTCCCCAACTCCTTTGTGTTATCCGAGAGAAAAATACCCCGAATGTTTCCCCGTACCTATCACAATTTGATTCACCCAAATTGATCTCCCAAGTGTGTCATTTTTTTCTCTCCACCTAGTTGGATGGCCAAGCAATTGCCCGCTTGCCATGATTCCTCTCAAGACTACTACTCTCTATTTGTAGAAATGCCACAAGGTTTGCAAAAATCTTTCAAAGAAATCAGGCTTGTTTTTTCCATTTTCACATGAAAAGTCATAACATGTTAGGCTGCCAAACATGAAGAAAATACAACCCATCCATTTAGACCTTTCATTTCATCACATGGCTTAATATTTTGTGGTGGATGTACCTAACAAACCTAACCCCAACACTCCGCATCAGGCAAGAGTCGAGCTTGGGACCTAATTGCAACCCCTCAAATGGTGGCCAACCTCTGGAGTTTTAGAAAAATATTTTGAAAAATTATATTTTAATCGTAAAATTATAGAATGTGTTTTAAATTTTCTTAGTAAAAGATGATGCTATATGTTTGTGAGATTTTTGCAAATATAGTTCTTAAAATAAGTAAAAGATATTGGTAACATTAATAACAAAAAATATTAAAAGGATAAAAATAAATAATAATTATTAAACATTTTACATTTTGCCATTTTGGAGCTTCACACCAAAACTATCAAGGTTCGAGAAAGCGCTAAAGCAACTACCCTTTGATCACTGTCACCCGCCCTTTTTAGCACTCTCTCTCTCTCTCTCTCTCTCTCTCTCTCTCACACACACACACACACACACACACACTCCCTCTCTCTGAAACAATTTCACGGAATTGAGGTTTTCAGCGGCAAATGGACCTTAGGCAGAGGAAAAGGCAACTGTTTTCCGGGTTTACTAAAGCCGAGGTTTCCCTTGCATAATTTTCAATTTTTATACGATACTATTATTATTATTCGACCCAAGGTTTCTTGGTTGATCATCTTATGTTTTTCCCCCCTGTATTTAAACTTGTATTTTTGGTGGACTTACGATGATGAAATAGATTTATGTGTCATATGCATGACATAGTTTCAAATTAATAGTTGGGTGCATATATGGGTGAAGAGAAGAGAGGCAAGATTTGGATTAGCAGTCCATTTTTACTGTTTGGGGCGTTGGATTAGCTGATAAATTTTTGAATTCCTGAACTGTTTGGTGTTGTTTCTTAATGGTTATGAATATTTAGATTATATTGAGGAGAAATAATTGTCTGTGTGTCGAGATTTCATCCTATGCTTTGGCAGTTTAATTGATTGGTCATAAGGTGGTTTTATTATAAGTGAATAGTTTTCATTAGCATAGTGCATTTTCCATTAGGCCTTTGCTAGGGAAAGGGATATTGTACAGAAATTAGTAATATGTGTATAAATTACCTCTAGGGACTAGGTATAATTTGAAGCAATCAACAAGGGATTCGATGTAGCCCATGTGGTAAAAGGGTGTGTTACTCAGCAAGCAGACCGTCACCCGAATTTGAATCCCATCCCCTCTCCCCTCCCAGGACATCCCATTCCCCCCTCCCCCCAAAAAAAAAAAAAAAATAAATAAAAAATAAATGCAATCAACAAGGGATGGTGCTAATTATTTGATTGCAATTATTCGTAATGTTTTACTTTTGGTCTCAGTGCTTTCTGTTTGATTAGAGAAATATGTCAATTTGTTTTAAGGCAATTCAATACTTAAATGGCTCCGAAGTCTGTGCAAGGGGGTTGATCAAATATCGGCTAGCAAGAATTTTATGTTAAGTTATGCATTGTGTAGAGAACTCGGACATTTATATGGGAAACTCATCTTGTGACATCAATGAAACAGGTTCAGAAAATGGAGCAGTTAGTTAATGAATACAAAGAACAATCTATAGATGAGGAGTTCTGCAAGAAATTGGCAAGATTATTCAAGTAACTTTTTATCTTTTAAGTGTTTCCTTGAAGATTGCCTGCCTACTTTAGAAACTATAGTGGGGTAATTTCACTGTTTTTGGCATTGCAGTCGTTCCAGTGGTCGTGCCGGAAAACCTGTTGCAAAGTGGACTGAGGTTTTATATTTCGCTTTTCTTTGAATAACTACTAGAGATAATTACAAAAAAAAACCTAAGGTTTGGGCTAGTTACAAAAAACCCATAGATTTTTTGAAAATTACAAAAAAAAAAAAAAAACCTTGAGGTTTGACATTTCCCATAAGCAAAAAATATTTCAAAAACTCCCTTGACATTTATAAAAATATTACAGTTACCCCCTTAAATTTAAGACAGAATCAAACTGTAAGTTTGAAACATCTTTGGGTTCTTGTTTAATTAGCCCAAACCTCATGGGTTTTTTTTGTAAGTATCCGTAACTACTATAGGAGCTTGATTACTTGGTCTTGGATGGATCTTTTGAACACTCTTGTCACTCTCCTGTATTTTAGATTCAAAGTTGGTTTCAGATGAATCAACAACATGGACTCTCTAAAGAAACTTCATTCGATGCCGCCAAGACGTTACCTGTCGTACCAGAATCTCTCACTCAGAATAAAGCAACTGGAAACCCAAATATGCCCGAGGGTACGTTTTGTTAACAGGTCTATTTTATGTCTGGTTGTATGTTACTAGTAGATTCATATGCTAATATTGGAGAGTATTCTTACGTGATTAGTGGTGCAGTTTTCCTTTTCTGTGCAAGATATCTATGAACTTGTCAAATGTTAGTTGTTTGGGAAATGGTAGAATTAATCAACTTTGGTAGATTGACTGTTTCTGTTACTTCATTTGGGAATATTGAGTCTGTAATTTATGAAGCATCACCTCCTTATGTGAAACCGTTTGAAACCACGAGTTTGTAGCTCAAGTGGTATCGCTCACCCTTTATAAGGGTGTTGACTAGGGTTCGAACCCTGTATCTTTCAATTTGTTTGAAATTTATCCCCTTCCCTCCAACCACTACTCCCATCTTATTAAAAAAAATGTGAAACCGTTTGAATTGATCATTTTTGTTGGTTCACATGGTTGATGTTCACGAAAGACCGTGTTAATTCAAATTTCCATGATATTTATGTTTTTCAAGTGTAGTATTAGTTGTTTTTGAATTGGTTCATTTTCAACCATAGAAAGTTCCTTCATATCTGGTTGGTAAATAAAATTGAAATGTTATGGTCGTGACTAACATTGTTCTGATGGCAGGTGAGAAGGATGAAGATCTATCCAGGTTGGAATTTGAAGCGAGGTCATCGAAGGACGGGGCATGGTAAGCTTATATTTAACATTTGATGGATATGTTTTTTCTTTCTGGTCTAGAATTTTTTTAACTTCTCATTTTGGGTCCTTGATCAGTCTCCTTCCTGCTTCAGTACGAATTCTATCTTTGGTTGGTTTCATTAGAATCACTTTTTTTAATGCGTGCAAATTGTACCAGTTTTCTAAGCCACTCACATTGTAAACCAAGCCTAGGAGTTAATCCCAGAACAAAAATGACTGATCACAAAAATGACTGATCATGGGGTTTTCCTGTTATGCATTAAAAAAATTTGAATTTCATTGGTGTTTTGGGCTAAGAAGTTTGTATGGCAAGTTTAGAAAACAATTTTTCCTCTGGATGGATAATTGCTATTGAAAAGGAGATGAGATGGTAGAATTGGCTTTTTTAAGGAAGCAAGAAAATGAGACAACTATTTTGAATTTATCATTACAATCTTGAGTCTAGATGTTTGAGTTTATCTGTTTGGATATGAAGTGATTGCATTGGTGAATTTTACCTTTTAATCTGTGTGCATTAGATTTGGATATAAATAATGTGTTTGGTTATACATGATGAAATCAAAGTCATTGCAGTGATACTAAATCACCATTGTTGAGATATGGAGTCACTAATATCAAAGAATTTTGAGTTAGGAATATAATAGTTGAAAGGAAAACATATAGAAAGCAACAGCATGTCAGAATTGCTATGTTGATGTAATTATATCCCTTTGTAATTGATCATAAGCTTGCATAGAAAAAGGAGGAGCTCCACTAGTCAGATTTTGAACTTAACCGATTGAGTTATCCATTGATTGTGGAATTCTTGACAATGTATTATAGGAAATGTCAGAAAATTCCTTCTCTCAGTGTGTGTGTGTTTATCCTTTGATGAGTCACTGAACAATCATGGTTCTGGAGAATCTTACTTAAATGATGCAATGAGTTAGAACTTGAGTTCTTAATATAATAATGACCAGACAATGAGAAAGAAATCAACAACATATACTTCTATTGTAGCCGAACACTCTATTATATTCCCACAATCATAAATTTTAGTGATAATTACAAAAAGTACCCCTGAGGTTTCACCTAATTACAAAAAACCCAGCTAATTTTTAAAATTACAGAAAGTACCCTGCGGTTTGATTCAGTGTTAAAATTAAGGGGTAAACTACAATATTTTTATAAATGTGAAGGGGGGTCTTGAAATATTTTTTGCTTATGATGGGTTTAAATGTTAGACAAATTAAACCTCAGGGATATTTTTGTAATTTTGAAAGTTAGCTGGGTTTTTTTGTAATTAGGTCAAACCTCAAGGGTACTTTATGTAATTAAACCCTAAATTTTATTTACTTGTCTATGTATTTACCTTTTCTAGTGTTTTACAGGTACGATGTTGATACATTTCTTTCCCATAGGTTTCTCGATTCGGGGGGAATTGTGAGTAGTTATATTTTGCTGATACAGTTGATTATGATGCAGATAGCATTCATTAAATTGCATTAAAGACCAATTATTTGAGCTACCTGTTTTTTCTATTAATTTGCTTATAGGGAGTGTTTGCAAAAACTTCTACTTTTAGAAGAAGTGATTTATTGTAGTAGAAGTAAAAGTAGTTGAGAACCAAAAGTTGGTTATGTTTGAAAATAGAATCAGAAGTTGAGAATAAGAAGTTGAGAGTGATCGGTGAAAAAGTTGAAAAAAAGTGCTTATTTGTTTGTAAAAGTCAAACCAAAACGAAAACCAAAAGCAGAAATCTAAAGCACCCCTCTTCATGCTTTTAGATTTTGATTAGATGATGCAGAATCAAAAGCAGAAATTGGTATTTGTAAACACTAAAAAGTGATTTAAGCCAAAAACTAAGTAGTACTTTTTTTAGTGATTGCAAATACTTCCATAAACGCGAGAATAATACTACTTTTGAGCTTGGGACAAAGTTCTCATTTAACTTGGTGAATGTACTTTTACCAATAATTTTTGAACCACTGTGTAATTCACTATTTATGCGATAGTCAATAAAAAGAAAAGGAGGAAAATCTCCTGTGTTTATGAAGTCGAAGTGTGATCGATTTAGTTCACTGCAGGAAGTTCGTGTAAGATATGTTGGGTTTGGAGCAGAGGAAGATGAATGGGTAAATGTAAAAGATTCTGTGAGGGTACGCTCTGTTGCTTTGGACAATTCAGAATGCCAGAAAGTGAAGGTTGGGGATTTAGTAGTGTGCTTCCAGGTATCATTTTCATTTATATTGACCATTTTTGGTGTATTCTTTTTCTTTCTGTTTGTAAAAAAATAATAATTTAGTCATCAAGATGACTGATCACCGGTAGATTTATCCGAGAAAGGCAGAGAATGCAATAGGACTAAACTTGATTTATGAAACTTGTGCTCGTATGCTGACATGTTATATGCTTACATCCAGTTAATAGTGAACAATTAAAATCTCTACCACAAACTTGTTATGGATCATTTAGAAAAAAGAGAAGTTTCAAAAGTACAAAAACCCTCATGAGGTTTCATTCTGTCTTACATTTTGTCCCTTTCATAAGCGAAAAACATTTCAAACACATTGTTCATTATATCACAACCACCGTCTTACATTTAAGACGGGATCAAACCTAAAAAGGGTTTTTGTAATTTTGAAACTTCTCTGTTTTTTTTTTGTACATACCCCAAAACCTCAGGTTTTTTGCTTTTTAATTATCTGAATTTAATATAAATATTAGGGATAATTACAAAAAATACCCCTGAGGTTTCACTTCTAAAATCACAAAAAGTACCCCTAAGGTTTGATTCAGTGTTAAAATTAAGGAGTAAACTGCAATATTTTTATAAATATGAAGGGGGATTTTGAAATGTTTTTTAGGGTTTAAATGTTAGACAAAATAAAACCTCGGGGGTATCTTTTGTAATTTTGAAAGCTAGCTGGTTTTTTTTTGTAATTAGGTCAAACCTCAAGGGTATTTTTGTAATTAACCCTAAATATTAGGATTTAGGAATTCATCTTTTAGTTTAGACAGTGTGCTCAATGTAAATTTCTTTGAATCAGGAGAGACAAGATCAAGCAAGATATTACGACGCTCATGTCATAGAGATTCAAAAGAGATGGCATGATATAAGAGGTTGCCGATGTTTTTTCTTGATTAGATATGACCATGATAATGCAGAGGTAAATAACTTTCCCTTTTTATATCATAATAATAAAATTAAAGTTTGCTCTGTACCGTCTGCTCTAATTTTTCATGGTGATAGGAGAAAGTCCGTTTGAGGAGATTATGTTGCCGTCCAAATGTACTAGCAAAGTTGGAGTAAAGAGTTTCAAAAGGATGCCTAATGTGTTTTTTCTGGCTTCAACCTGTTTCGTGTTACGTCCTTTCTTAGCCGTTGATCATCATTTGCTGGTAGATGGAAATGTATGTTATAGTTGGAGCTGATCCATGATGGGATATTGTACCTTGTAACATCATGTGCTCGGTGTTTACTGTAAATTTTGGGGATAATTACAAATACTACCCTTGAGGTTTAGTCTAATTACTAAAATACCCCAGTTGACATATGTTTCTATTTTACAAATTAATCCTATTGAGGGGGTATACTTGTCATTTTAAAAGATAAAACGGGGTTTATTTTTGCAATTACACTTGACCAATGGGTAATTTTGTAATTATTAGTAGATTTTGTGGTACATATATAAATGATGATTAGAAGTTGCATTGCATGAAATCAATATATGCAGGCTTTTGGCTACTCCATACTCTTGTTTCCATGTCGAATGTATGAAATTATAAAGGTTGCATTTGGACGGGGGATTGAGATGAGGGATTTGAAATTCTCAGCTAATCCACACCCTTGTTTGACTTACAAAATCTAAATTCATGGATTTCAAATTGTCTTTAAGTTTTAGTTCATTTTTAAACGATTTTAAATATATTACAAAACTAGTCATTTGAAATCCATTTTCCCTCTTTATACACTTACATATTCGGACACTCACTTTACTAATGCCCAACACACACAAACACACACTCTCCCCAACCCTTTTGTGAAAATACTCCTGAAATCACACTCTCTCTCTCTCTCTCTCTCTCTCTCTCTCTCTCTCTCTCTCTCTCTCTCTCTCTCTCTCTCTCTCTCTCTCTCTCTCTCTCTCTCTCTCTCTCTCTCTCTCTCTCTCACACATACACACACACACACACACTCCCTCAAACACACATTATTCACACATAATAAAATTTATATATTTCATATTTTTATTAGTGTATAAAATTATGATTATTTATAAGATAATAAGATTATATTTTTTTATTTATTAAATGCCAACTAAAATAATGGTTAGAGCGTTTAATTTTATTATATCATAATGTTATGATGGATTTGAAATTACTAAATAAATCTACGCCATCCAAACAAGAGATAGATTTTAAATGAAGGTATTAGAAATTCATTCATTTTCTAATTGGAATTGAAATCTCTCAATCCAAAAGCCTTTGCCTCTTCTGTTTGTCACGCCCAATGCGCAAGATTTACATTGTTTTACTGGAAATTGATAACAGCAAAATTGGGATAAGTTCTTACATAATATCAAGTATATGGCATTTTTATAATAATTACAAATAAAAATAAATATTTTAAAACAGTAATGATGAGTTCCACTTAGTGAATACAAATTAATATGTGAAGAAGAGAACATATAAAACTTGCTTCAATAAGAAAGGAGAGAATATATACAACTTTTATGTAATATATATAGGGGTGGCCACGGTTCCAAAATGGCGGGTTTCGGTTTCAAAATCGTCGGTTTGGTTCCTCCAAAATGAGGAACTAGAATCGGAACCATTGTCTCACGATTCGGCTCCAAATCGAACCCAATTTCCACTAAACCAGAACCATTTTCTTTACATATTTTTTTGAATTTTTTTAAATAATTTATCAATTTCGATTATAAAAAGGGAAAAGAAAAAAAGAAAAGGATTTGGACTTAATATTAATAATAATATTAAGTTGCCTACATATCTCTTAGGATATAGAGAAATCAAAGTCCAAGTAGCTTGCTTACAAGTTACAACATCGAGTTTAAGATGTGTCTCATGCGGTTGCGAATACAAAATATATTAATAAATATTTAATTTTTTTAGCATATTTTTACAAAAAAGAAAAAGAAAATCAAATCATTGGGGAACTTGAGTGGGCCCCCTGCATTAAGATATCTTTTTTTTTTTTTTTTTTTTTTTTGAGGTTTTGAATTTTGAAAATTGTTGGGTGGCTTTCACTCGCTTCTAGTCGTAATTTTTACTCATTTTTGTCGGCGATTTTGGATAGTTAATTATTTTGGTTGCCCTTTATATATGATTTAGTTAAAATAATTTATTTTAGGTTTGTCTTATTGAATTTCTATACATATTTTTAATATTTTAATTAAGGTCTGGAAAGTATTAATCTTTTCCATAAAAAGTATTAGTAGTCATCTTGAAAAGTATTAATAATTCCCCTCGGAAGAAATTTTTTGTAGACCCTAAAACATATAAGGTTTTTTTCTGAAAAGTATTACTAGTCCCTTGAAAATGTATTCGTATTTTCTGAAGTATTAGTAGTTCCTCGAAAAAGTATTAGTAGTTCTTGAAGAGTATTTTAGTACTTCTCCTGAATAAAATTGACTTTTCTCCCGAAATGTATTAGCGAGTCCCTCAAAAATGTATTAGTAATTCCTCGAAAAAAGTATTAGTAGTTCCCTAGAGAAATTTCTCCCAAAAGTATTAGAGTCCCTCAAAACGCGTATTAGTAGTTCCTAGAGAATTTTCTCCCAAAAGTATTATGAGTCCCCAAAAACGTATTAGAGTTCCTAAAAAAGTATTAGTAGTTCTTGAAGAGTATTTTAGTATTTCTCTGAATAAAATTAACTTTTCTCCGAAATGTATTAGCAGATCCCTCAAAAATGTATTAGTAATTCTCGAAAATGTATTAGTAGTTCCACGGAGAATATTTTAGTAGTTCTTCGAATATAATTAATATTTTCTCTGAAAAGTATTAATGTGATCCTCAAAAACGTATTAGTAGTTCCTCGAAAAAAGTATTAGTAGTTCCTGGAGAACATTTTAGTAGTTCTCCGAATATAATTAACTTTTTCTCCGAAAATATGCGATCCCTCAAAAGTATTAGCGATCCTCAAAAGTATTAATAGTTCCTTGAACAATATTTTATTAGTCTTTCTAAAAGAATTATTTTTTCTCCTCAAAAGTATTACTAGCCTCCTAAAATGTATTAGTAGTCCTCCATAAAAGTATTAGGTTTTCCACTTTGAAATATTTAGTGGTATCCAACCCTCACCGCAAATGAGTGTGTTACCCCAATTCGATAGTTTCAAATCGTAACATCCGATCAATCGACAATCCATGTTTATTTTTTGTTCCTAAATAAAACCCATCTACTTGCCAGTCATTGGCATATTTTAACACTACAATTAGAATCTAGATTCTCCTCGCAAAACAACAAAAACAAGCTAAAAGAACTCTAAAATCGCCGATTTTTGATCCATGAAAAATAAATAAAGAAAAAAAGCTTAAAGCCTCTAATCAAACAAATCGAATCCCGTCATCATCGTTACTCTCCTACTTTGGCTCTTCCTTCTTCTCCTCAATGGCGGGGCGATTGCAGTATCAGCGCCACGGGCGCGCGCGGCGGGAGAGCAACAATCGCTACGGCAACACCACTACCGAGCCAGCGTTCATGACGAGATCCTCAATGTTCCTCTTTCGCAAAGCTTAGCAAAGAGACTTGGCAATACGATTCTACCGTCAAACCCGCCGCCTTCACCAGTTGTTGCTATTTCTTCGTGATGATGGCGATGCCATCATCGTGAAGAATCAAAGAAGCATATAGGTGCTGGCTATTTGGAATTGGCCTTTGATAAATGGGGTGTTGACCCGATTTTGACCAATTAATTAAGTGGTTTCCATTTGTGAAAAATGGAATTAAATTATTTTAAAAAATTCTACTAAGAGAGTAGATGAGAATAACATTTGGAATTTCTCAAAAACCGATTTCGGGTGAATGAGAAATTAATCTTTAAAGTTAGCCACGCATAATCAAATAAATGGTATGGAAAATGGGAAATGTGGGGGAGGAGAGATCTCCATCCCACATAGGAAAAATGAGGTAAAGTTGCACACTTTATTTATCCTAAGTTGGACAAATGGGTTTGGGCCCTTGGGGCACCCCAAGTTTTTAAAGGGGAGAGGACCTACATCTTTGTGGGTTTGGTCAACAGCATCGTGGGTCGTGGGTCGCGGGTCGTGGGCTTGGGCTTGGGCTTGGGCTTGGGCTTCAAGACCCTTATTCTTTGGACCAAAAACCTTTAAAAATTAAATATTTAATTAATTTTTTTAATTAATTAAATAGATTTAATTAATTTTTAATTAATTAAATAGATTTAATTAATTTTCATAATTAATTAAAAGAGTTCAACTAGGAAAATGTTCGGCCCCAGCGCCTGCGAGTGAGCACGCCCGTGCGTTCGGTCGTCTTACCCGATCGGGAGTTTGCGCTACTACACGACGCTTTGGCGGCGCACGCCCGTCTGTCTGGGGTAAATCTTTGGTCCGAAAGGTCGCAGCGACGCCGAAGGCGGCGCACGCCCGCGCGTCTAGTCCGCGGCTCTCTCTTGCGCAGTCGTCTGCGTTCGCTTAAAATGTGTCTTTCGAGCCTACGGCACGCGATTTTCCGTCACGGGCATTTAATTTGCCTATATTTATGGATCCCTGCGATGAAATGGGACAGAAATTAATCGAGAAAACATAAAATCAAGCATTGCATTTTGCATCTTGCCCATTTTCCTCCTTAAAAGCTTGAAAGTACTCAAACACTTTGCTTGTTCGGCATTTGTTGTTCGGTTTTGTTGTCCGCTAATCGGAATCAATTAAAAGTCGTTGTATCTTAGAGGCGGCGCGAATCAGTAAGCACTAGTATACGGGGCGTTTTCGTCTTGCGGAGACAGAAATTGAATTCAGCCTCGACTTAAACTATACACAATCCATCCATTTTCAAAAACAGAAACATTTCACCAAAATTTACCCAACAATCGCAAAGGCCGAAAAGTTTTATACATTTCGTTGATGACGATGGCATCGATTCGATCTCGTTCACACCCATGGTCATTTGCTCCCCGCTCGCGTGAAAAGCCGCCCCAAGTTTTTCTCGGTGTCGACTTTAAAGCGTTGGCATGCGAGAAGATCTTTCTACCTCACTACTTTGGGGTTGGCTCGTTTCTAAAGGACGACCCCCATCACGTTGAAGAAGGCGAAGTCCCAATGACAACCAGGAGAATGTTTGTGGATGCTTGGCATAACAACGATTTTCTATGTCGTAACTATGTCTTGAGCGTGGCTAGATGACACTCTCTACAATGTCTCGCCATAGACGTTCAAGACATCCAAAGAATTAATGCGATCCTGGAAGAAAGGCGGAAGATGGCAAGACAAAGAAATTTGTTGTCGGCAAATTCTGGAGTACAAGATGGTTGACACCAAGACGGTGATCAGCCAAGTTCGAGAGATTCAAATCATCCTTCACGACTTAGTGTCGAAGGGATGCTTTTGAATGAATCCTTTCAAGTGGCCGCAATTATCGAAAAATTGCCGCCATTAGTGGAAAGATTTTAAGAACTACCTCAAGCCAAGCGGAAGGAATTGGGGCTTGAGGATTTGATAGTTCGACTTCCGGATTGAGGAAGACAACCGGGATTCCGAATGGAAATCGGCAAATGTGGGGGGTATGATCATCTTTGTGGAACACCGGTGGAATTTTGTTGCATTTTTAAAAAAATGTGAGAAGGTGTTGCCAAAAGTGTTGTAAACACCAAAACCACATTTACATGAGAGGTGTTCTCGAAAGTGTTGTAACAGAGCGGACACCGTAACAAGTTGAATCAAGTCTTACTAAAGATGTGATAACATCAAAGTTACACACCTTGTAAAAGATGGAGTTATTTGGAACTAAGATCGAAAAACGGTAGAACGAGATTCTAAGCGGATCGTCGGGATAATGTTTAACAAAATGGCGAAAGCCATGAAAGTTACGGATAACTTTGTCTTAAACAAAGATAGGAAGTTGAAAGGGAGCTTGACTTTTAAGCAACCCACATAAAGGAGATTGCCTTGAAATGTGAGGGTGCTTTGGAAAAGTAGAAGCACCAATGAAATAAATTAAAGCATTTATGATATAAGTGATGGCACGATCATTAAAATCATGAAATGTTGTATTTATTAAAGGTGTCCTTTCGCGAAAAGAAAGAGAGTAAGTCAGACGTTTTTGTCGTGAGACACAATACCAATAAACGATTGATGTCGAATGAGGTTATTTCGGTTGACTACGAAAGTCAAAGAAAACCTTGCGGATCCATTTACGAAAGGCGTAAGTCGAGATCAACTGTATAAATTGTTAAGGAATGGGTTTAAAATCCACAACTTAAAGAATGTTCATATGTACCCAACCTTGTGAATTGGAGATCCCTTTGGTTCAATGGGACAACTAAGTTATGAATGTTTTTGGAACACTTGGAAAATGTGTTAGCTCATTCTCGATACATCCAGTGTATTTAAACCTGTTTGAATGTGGTGAGGTTAAGTTTAAGACTTTTTAATGATTCTATATAGAAAGGTGGAGTATTGCAGATACTCTTCAATAGGAGATCACCTATATAAGTGAGAAGTAATGGCAGCTTCAAATGAAACACTTATGAATCTAAGATATGGTCAGGGCGAAATGGACACAACGTGAGAACAAAGTGTTAGAGTTGTTATTGTGTAAGTATTGTTGTCTTGGTTTTACACAAACGATCGAGTAGTTCAAGACATCGCGTCACAAGCGAACTAGTAAATCCGATAAGTACCTTTTAAGGAAGGTTCAAAGCCCACAAGCTACCTATCCGATGCGATAACGATTATTTGAGACTTTCAGCGTTTAATCTGCATACACGATGCATTAATTTCATTCATGTGGGGATTGTTGGAATGGTCTTTGATAAATGGGGTGTTGACCGATTTTGACCAATTAATTAAGTGGTTTCCATTTGTGAAAAATGGAATTAAATTATTTGTAAAAATTCTACTAAAGAGTAGATGAGAATAGCATTTGGAATTTCTCAAACCAGGATTAGGGTGAATGAGAAATTAATGCTAGAAGTTTAGCCACTTAATACAAATAAATGGTATGGAAAATGGGAAATGTGGGGGAGGAGAGATGCTCCATCCCACATAGGGAAAAAGAATAAAGTTACCCTTTATTTATCCTAAGTTGGACAAATGGGTTTGGCCCTTGGGGGCACCCAGTTTTTAAAGGGGAGAGGACTACGTGCTTGTGGGTTTGGTCAGCACACACGCGCCGCTTGCCACGGCCAGCTCGGCTCGCCGGTCGGTCCGGTCGTGGGTCGCGGGCCGTGGGCTTGGGCTTCAAGGCCCTTATTCTTTTGGACCAAAAACTTTAAAAATTAAATATTTAATTAATTTTTTTAATTAATTAAATAGATTTAATTAATTTTAAGTAATTAATTAAAAAAGAGTTCAATGGGAAAATGTTTCGGCCGCGCCAAGCGCAGGAGCACGCCCGTGCGGTCGGGTCGTGCTACTCGGGAGTTTGCGCTACTACGCACGCGGCGCACACCCCGTCGTCTGGGTCGTCTTGAGTCTTAATAGGGAATAGGGATGTCGACGGGGTCGGGTCCGCCTGGGCACTGAGACCCGACCGCTAAGATTTCAAGGACCGGACCGCCTCTCCCGGACCGAGACCCGCCCCAACCCATACCCGTGTTTAGCGGGTAAGACATTAGACCATTAGACCCACCTATGTCATCCATTTTAACTTATTTTTTTTTTTTTTTTCATTATATTGCCACCAAGAATAATAAAAATTAGTAATATATTGGAAAAAATTGCATGCAATGTTATTGAAACAATGATTAATATATTGAAACAATTAGTAGTATATTGATAAAAATAATTAGTAAATTCAACAAAAAACCAAACAAAAAAAATAGTAATATATTGAAACAATTTACATCAATGATGATAATTGAAAATCTGAAACAAAAGCAACTTATATCTAAGTTTAAAATATTCACAGGCTTACAACACAATCAATTTGAAGACCGAGTGAATAATAGATCATTAAGACCTTTCCAGTTCCTCGATTCGTTTGAGAAATTAAATTCTAGATAAATTAATGTAAGTCAATTAAAAATATAACATTATAACAAACATGTAACAAAGAAATAAATTAGATTTATAAATGAGGGTTGCAAGATAAATTGTCTTTACAAAAATAAAAAATAAAAAATAAAATATATAATTAAGCGAATTGGGTATGGGTGGTCGCTTTGGACCGTTACAGGCCGACTCCAGACAGTCTCCGACCGTACCCGTAGGGTCCGAAAAACATATACCCGTTCCACCCGCCCATACCCATTTACTAGTCCCATACCCGCCCCGAATAAGGCGGATTGGTCGGTCAGGTCGGTCTTACCGACCCGTTGACATCCCTAGTCTTAGAAGTGTCCGAAGCTGCACGCACGGCGGCGCACGCCCGTGCGTCCAGGCCGTGCTCTCTGAAAAGGTGCGTCGTTCGGCGAAAATGTGCCTTTCGAGCCTCTGAGACGCTTTTCGCCGACAGACGCGATTTTCCGTACGGGCATTTCGTTGCCTATATTTATGGAGCCCCTACTGATGAAATGGGATAGGAAATTAATCAGAAAACATAAAATCAAGCATTGCATTTTGCATCTTGGTCATTTTCCTCCTTAAAAGCTTGAAAGTACTCAAACACTTTGCTTGTTCATTTGTTGTTCCGGTTTTTCTTTGTCTTGCTTTAACCTGAATTAAAGTCGTTTGTATCTTAGAAGCGGCCATGGAATCGGCAATAAGCACTAGTATACGGGCGTTTTTCGTCTTGCGGAGAATCGGTCGGCCTCGACTTAAACTATACACAATCGACCATTTTTTGAAAAAGTAAACATTTCACCAAAATTTACCCAACACAAGCAAACTCTCCAGTGACATTTTTCCCTCTCGTGCGAAGTAAGTTTTTAGAAATATCAAAAATGGTTGTGTATTTCTAGCACACGAGAAGTGAATTTGTGCAGTCGGGTTTGTTGGAGTCGGCTAGTGGGGCTCAAGTCTGCAGTTAAGTTAGATTAGATGTCTGAGACTACCATATATATATATATATATGTGTGTGTGTGTATACTTTCAAAAAAATATATGTGTGTGTATGTGTGTGTGTGTGTGTGTGAAATTATCCTTATTCACACCTAAACAATCTAAAAAAATAAAGGATAGCATTTAAAGTTTTGGGCACAATTCATTCAATATTTTGTTATTTGTCACATCACGCATCATACCCAATAAAGTAGAAAAATATTGTTCAAATAAAGCACCCTGGTTTGCATCTAATGAACAGATTAATTTGGATCATAACTCATAAGTTACCAAGAAATGCGTTTATAATTTCATTTATCATTCACCATACAAAACAAATATGAAATATCATCACGTCACGTGTGCCTAAAATAATCCCCATAAAAAATCAATTAGAATTTTTTTTATAACACTCTATTTATATTTATATTATATTATTATATATTTTAAATGATACAAAAACCAAGCTCTGTTACCTGGCATTGGCAATCTGTTTCTCTCCCACCTCACCAGTTTTGAACCTTTTGGAGCCACTGGATTTTCATTTCCCCCAATATCTCAACCCTAATTTTCCCAAATTTATTCTGTATCTATATACTTTAAACCATATAGTCGATTACTTTTACGCCGATTGTCGATTGGCCCTTTGTTTCGTCGTGTTCAACTGGAATCTAAATCTTGCCGCTGCTATCTTAGAGTTGATGATGTACAACTCGGGGAATCGACGACGAAGTTGATGGATAAAAAAGTGGTGGTGGTGCATGACGCTGCCGGTGAGATTGGAGAAGAAATGCTTATTCTGCTTTCAGGGAAACAACTTTGTTGAAGGCTGGGGGGTATAGTTACTATAGTAGAGTAGGGCTAGTGTGAAAGAAAAGTTAATATAGAAGATGGATGAGTCCCATAGTGGTGAGCGCAGCGGTAGAAGCGATAAGAGGTTGGGAGTTGAGGATGAGGGGAATACTGCTCCTATTCCTGAAAGGGTTAGTTATATTATATTATATATTTTTCTTGTAAATTTCCTGCTGTTTCATTGTCTACTCCCATTCTGTGTACGTTGTGGCTTATTTTGGTTTTCTTTTTTCCCCTCTTTTTGGAGGAAAATGGTTGGGGGTAAAAATGTGTTGTAGGTTGTTGCATTTTAGAGATGGACCAGTCGGCAGATTTAGGACCCAAGATTTAAATTTTGATTATTTTTCAGATGTAAGGGTTGCTTAAAATTGATTTAGATTGGCTTTTCCTTGTGTTGTAAACTTATCAATGACCGTTCTTCCCGGAAAAAATATACATAATTGTTTTGTCTGTTTAATTGTATACGAGTGTGTGAAAAATTTCTGCATGTTAATGGTTGTGGGTTATCAATAGTATGCCATTGGTCTATGTGCTAAATTTTATAACATTACCTATCGAGGGATCTTTTTTAATAGCTGTTGTTTGAGGATTGAAGAGGAAGCTTTCGGTGCTTCACTGCCATATGCGTGTATAGGTAGTTAAGTGTTTGTTGTCATTTATTGTGAATTTCTAGCGTGATGAATTAATTCTATTATGCTTTACATTGTGGTTTTGAGTGGAAGTTCAAGTTTTTCGTGCCTCTGATGAGAAAGATAGGTTCTTTATTGACTTTCCGGAAGGGAATATAACACGAGAGTTTTGTGTTATGTAAGGAAGTCACGTCTTGCTTGTATGTGTGCTTCATTTCTTTGTTCAAGGCGAGATGGTCTTTTTCAAGGTTCTGGTGTGTGTAGCTATTGCTTTTGTTTGTGTTTAAATTTGATCTACTAAGTCAGCTGTGGTTGTAGCTCATCAATTAGCATTTGATTTATCTGCAACAGGTCCAGATTGGTGGTTCACCTGCTTATAAAATTGAGAGGAAACTGGGGAAAGGTGGGTTTGGACAAGTGTATGTAGGTCGTCAAATCAACCCTCCAAATCCAAACAAAAGAAAAGGTCCAGGAGCTGTAGAGGTATACCCTTCATGCACTGATTCTGTTATGTGCCAGGGAATTTTGTGTTCCAATAGCATTCTTTATTTCTTGTAGGTTGCGTTGAAGTTTGAGCATCAGAGCAGCAAGGGCTGTAACTATAGACCACCTCATGAATGGCAAGTCTACAAGTGAGTGTTTTTTTTCTTTTTAATTATTTTATTAATTTTATAGATGCTTCTTCTATCAAAAGTTGTCAAGGATGAACTTAAAAATTTATTGTAATTTTTTTTCTAGCACACTTGGTGGCAGTCATGGCATACCACGTGTACACTTCAAAGGGCGACAAAGTGACTACTATATTATGGTACATGATCTCTGTAGTACTACATTTCTTCCAGATCTTTTTCATATGTTTGTTTTTCCCTCTTTTGGGTGTGATTAACTTTATAATCTTTCAGGTTATGGATATGCTTGGCCTTAGTTTGTGGGATGTCTGGAACAAAAATTCCCACACGTAAGTCTCATTTTTCTAGAGATAAAACTAAAAACTTAGAATTTTATTACTCCCGCTTCCCTGTACATGTTCTTGCATCTAATGCCTAAGCATCCTTTTGCAGGATGTCCATAGAAATGGTGGCATGTATTGCGATTGAAGCGATCTCCATTTTAGAGAAGTTGCACTCTAGAGGGTAATTTTTCAAATAACCTTTGCCTAGTCATGACATAATTTGGGCGGTGAGCCTGAGGTGCAGATGATATTTGATTTTAGTAGCAATGCTAAGATGCAAAAAACTTAACTTGAGACATCAAGAAACATATTCACATACCACACACACACATATCAAGGTATACACTGACATTCATAAATATCATGATATGCATTCACACATATTGTTAGTATTGTTCTTATGATTATTACTACTACTATTACAGTACTAGGTCTTGCACTGTAACATTGTGAATATCGAGTGTGATTTGCTATTACAGTGACCAGACACATCTGGTAAATACTGAGGTATCAGACGCTTGCAGAGAAGACTGAATTTATTTCCCAAGTGATGAATTTTTTGTACTCTTTGCTTTTGCTTTTAAGGAAATTGTAATTATCATGAATTGTAATAAACCCTAGGCAGGAGGTTCATGTTGGACTTCTAGCCCTTTTTTAAAAGTTACCTCAAACTTAATGGCGCTTGGTTTTTGTCTTGCTTTTAATGTACTTGTGTGCACTAGGAGTTTGGTGTCTAATTTTGTTTGATTAAATTATAGTTTCTGTGTGTTAGTTTTGTATTTCAAAACGTATGGAAGTGGGTTTATTTGCTGCTTCACAGACGAATCCTATGCATAAAATGTTGTCTACATGTACCTTTACTTCATGATTTGTTTTACGATTATTTGATTGCTGCAAGTTCTGCAGATATGTGCACGGGGATGTAAAACCGGAGAATTTTTTGCTTGGTCCACCTGGAACACCTGATGCAAAGAAACTTTTTCTGGTTGACCTTGGATTGGGTATCACATGCATCTTGCGTGCTTTAACCACTTTTTTGTAAAAATACACTCACTCTAGAAATATAACGATGTGTACCTTATCCTTGTTTCCCATGTTTTTATGCAGCCACCAGGTGGTGTGATAACTCTACGGGCCTTCATGTTGATTATGATCAACGTCCAGATGTGTTCAGGTGGAATTATGACTACTCGTGTTCTTCTCCCTGTATCTGTTGACATTTTATTCTGTTTCAACTCACATTTTTTACGCGGTTACACCACGAAAATGTTGTGTTGCAGAGGAACTGTGCGCTATGCCAGCGTACATGCTCATCTTGGACGAACTTGTAGCCGTAGGGATGATTTGGAGTCCCTGGCTTATGCTCTAATTTTTCTTCTTGAGGCGGCTTCCTTGGCAAGGGTACCAGGTTGGCAATGGGTCTCAAATGTGTGTTTTATTTTTGAAAACTTCATTCTGATGGTGATATGATGGTTTATTTAGGCTGAGAATAAAGGCTTCCTTGTGTGCAAAACGAAGATGGCAACTTCTCCAGAAACACTTTGTTGCTTCTGTCCTGCACCCTTTAGACAGTTTCTCGAGTATGTTGTTAATTTAAAGTTTGATGAGGAACCTAGTTATGCAAAATATATATCCCTCTTTGATGGAATAGTTGGACCGAATCCAGATATCCGGCCAGTCATTACTGAAGGTGCTCAGAAGGTATTCTCCAAACTCTTATGTGTGTTTGTAGGTTTGTTTGTTGTTGGCCTTAAAACGTTGTGGAAGTTTTGTTTTTTTTTTTTTTTTAACACAATTTTTGCATTTTGAAGCTCATGTGTCAAGTGGGGCATAAGAGAGGGCGGTGTATGATGGACGATAATGGTGATGAGCAATCAAAGAAAAAGGTTCGCATGGGGGTGCCTGCATCACAGTGGATTAGTGTGTATAATGCTCGACCGCAAATGAAGCAAAGGTATCATGGTTTAACTCGAAGGGTTTCTTCTTGAATTTTCGGAGGAATAATGGAGTTCACCCACATTTGTTCTTGTAGGTATCACTACAATGTTACGGATGAGGGACTTGCGCAGCATATTGCAAAAGGAGATGATGATGGATTATTCATCACCAGTGTGGCATCTTTTTCAAACCTGTGGGCCTTAGTTATGGATGCAGGGGCCAACTTCAGTACTCAAGTTTATACACTGTCACCTTGTTTCCTTCAGAAGGTCTCATACTTTTCTGCATCTCTGGATTTTTAGCATAGCAGCTAATTTTCTCATTTATGGCTGCGACTTTTCAGGAACTGTTCCTGCTAATGTATGTTTTGTTTAAGGTGTCCTGCTGACAATTTAATTAATTATTTTCAATTGTATGAACTGCAGGAGTGGATAACGGAACAATGGGAGAAGAAATTTTACATCACTGCAATAGCAGGGGCTAACAATGGGAGTGCATTAGTAGTTATGTCTAAGGGTCAGTTTCACCGTTCAATATGTCATTTTTTTTTTCTGATCCCATGAATGATTCAGCTAATGGTTTTACCTTTAAATGATACAGGTCCCTCGTATTATCAGCAATCTTATAAAGTTAGTGAATCTTTTCCAATCAAGTGGATAAACAAGAAATGGAAGGAGGGTTACCATATTACTGCCATGGCTACTGCAGGGACTAGATGGGCAATTATTATGTCTCGTGGAGCTGGGTTTACCCGTCAAGTATGTTTCGATAATAGTTAGTATTTGTGTTTCTGCCCCTTCTTAGTAACCCCCAAGATTTTATTTCCTCGTATTTGGCTTCAGGTTGTGGAGTTAGACTTTCTTTATCCCAGTGAAGGTATTCATAAGAGGTGGAATGCTGGATATCGTATCACATCAACTGCAGCAACACCTGATCAAACTGCCGTTGTTCTTAGTATTCCCAGAAAAAAATCTCGAGACGAGGCACAGGAGACACTTCGGACTACTGATTTTCCAAGTGGACATGTGAAGGTTGAATTTTATATATTCTTTTGTTGTGCTTGGGGACTTTTTTTCTCCTTCATGGTTCTCAGAATTGCTTGCTTTTACTTGCAGGAGAAATGGGCTCGATTTCTTTATATTGCATCTGTGTGCTATGGGAGAACTATATCTTGATGCATCAGGATTTTGTTGGGACTTTCTCGAGAGTTTTCAAAGGATTGACTGCTCTTTGTTCAGTTATGAGCAAATGCCAGTTGATTGGCTTTGATGTATGATTACTCTTACCATCAACATATAGAATTATATGCCACACGCGCCTGTGCAGTAGACTGCAATTGCATCTAAATGCTTAGGCAAATTTAGGTCTTCGGTGGGCTTTTTTTTGTTTTTTCCCACTCCTGCAAAGTTTTGTATATTATCAAACGATACTTAGTTGAAGGCATCGTGCACGGGCTATATTTTATTGTTGATGGTATTGTAATACGTTGTAGTCAGATTTTGCAATGGAGGCTGGATCTAGTCAATTAAATGCCCATTTTCCTTTAATCCTCATTTCTGATTTGGGTTTTTATATCCGGAGTTTATATTGATTTAAGAATTTTTGGTGTATGTTTAGTTAATATCCTTTGCATTGGTTCTTTCATGTTGGATTGTGAACTTGTAGAGTAGAATATTATCGTTCTCTAATAAGTGAACTCAGGTGCCCCTTTTGGACCAAGAACATATTCTTTGTATTTTTCTACTAACATATTTGTTGTAGTTCATGGTGACCAGTCTGGTTTAGTTCCTCTGGCAGATCATGGTAAGCTTTTTTTTGCTAACTGTTTTTTTTTTCTTATGTTGACTGGCATATCGACTGAAAGGAGATCCCTGAGAATCGACAACCTTCCAGGTACAGTTAACTGGACCTGCATTGTTCTTTGCTCATCGATTTCTGTAATGTTTATTTCCTTATACTTTATTAGGATGCCAATGTTTTTTTTTTTTTTTTTTTTTTGACAGAATTAGGATGCCAATGTTAATACTGGACTTTTCTTGGTATTCTAGAGCAGATTTGGTCAGTTGTGGAATTTCCTTATCTTTGCCATAATTTGAATTGAAGTTTGAAATTCTTACTGGGTGGAAAAGAAAAGTAAGTGTAGGCCTTTTTATTCAGGACATTTATATGTTCTGTATCAGTGGTCTTTCTCTTCATTCTTTGATGTGGAACATTTCAAATATTTCATGTTGGAAGGTTGGTTTTCCCTCTTACTGGTTTTGGGATCTTGTAGATCTACTCCTAGCCCTGGAGCTGGAGGAATACACTAAGGTGTAGTATTATTTATCGTAGATTTGCATACGATACACGTCGGATCGCGTGATTTTGTGTGAAATTTTACACATTTATAATAAATTTATGGTTATTATGCACCTGAAGTACTACTTTAGGTGTAGCATGAAATAAACACTAGTTTGGGTCTCATTAGCGATTGTCATTTTTAACATATAATTATGATATGATAACTGTTAAATTTCCACTTATCAATTTAATCATTTTCTTTGTTTGAAAAGTCAATTTAATCAATTTATGAACCTTCAAATTCTATAAATGTTTCATAAATGGATGTAACGAAAATCTCTTCCCAAGACAGTGGGGTTGTCATAATCCTTGGACATCAACTTAGGGCTCGTTTGGTTGCAGGATGGTTATGTGTATGATTAATTTCCAAATTCTTTTTTCACCGTATTAGTTGGATATAATAAGCCTTATTATTGTGTTTGTTTGATGGCCTGGGCTACTGGATATGTGTCAGAAAGGGAGTGAAAATGTATCCCACCCTCCTGGTGAGATATGATATACCCAATTTGGGTTGATAGTGGACCGGGCCTTCTCCATTTCATGGACTTTACAACTTTGAACCAAACAACATAATAGATATGAAATGTTTAAAAAAAGTGTGATATCCCTTCCATTAACCCCAACCAAACGAGCCCTTAATATACTGAATCCCTCCCAAAAAAAATAATATATTGAACCAAATTTCCAAAGGTCATCAATTTAAGAAAAAGTCTCGCCTGAATTTAAGAAAGGGAGTTGCTATTAACACCCCCAAAATTTATCTATACACCATTTCTTTTTAATACATCCACCTCCCTATTAAAAATAATATATATATATATTTAATACACCCTTTACTCTTTCCCAATTTACCCTTCCCCAATTAAAAACCTAATAATATTTAAAAAATATTTATATAATAATTAAACTAGAAATTGCCTTCAAAACAGAAGGTGGACACCCATCAAACAGTCAACTACGAGAATGAAACATATTGTTGTGTTCCTGTTCGTCTTTCGTTCGTGAACTGTCTTTCGTTCGTTTGCTTTTTTGTTTTTTTGTTTTCGTTCTTTTGTTCTTCTTCAATAATGCCACTTAGTGTTCACACTTATTTGGGAAGCAAATTCTTACAAATAAGAATCTCTTCAATATGAAAAAACAAAGCAACACTTTCTTATTAATAATCTTCAACTATTTCATATTCCAGTTTTTTTTGTTGCTCTTTTGAGTTAACATGCTAAGAATTAACATGCAAAATTAAGCTTTGGGATAATTACAAAAAACACCCTAAAGTTTGGGCTAATTATAAAAAATCTAAAGATGTTTCAAAATCACAAAAAGTCCCCTCAAGTTTGATTTTCTCTTAAATTTAAGGTAATTGTAATATTTTACAAATATTGGGGGCTTGAAATGTTTCTTGCATATGAAATGAGAAATTATAAAATGGAATCAAACAACACGGGCTTTTTTTTTGTAATTTCCAAAAATCTCAGGAGTTTTTTGTAGTTGGTCCGAACTTCTTTTTTTTTTTTTAATTATCCCTTAACTTTTTGTACTCAAAAGTTATTTTGAGCTCCAATCATTCCTTGTGGGCGAAAATATAATTTAGAAGTATAAGTTGGGTTTAATGTTTAATCTGTATAACACTCTAACATATGCTCTTAATATGTGTACAAAGTGTGTGAATGATCGTTCAGTAAATATATATAAGGGAAATAGTGGTAGGTAGCTAAATTTTGTAGCCTAGGACAATGGAGGAAGACTCTGAAAAAGATCAATCTATATTTTTGTGGGTTGGACTTTTTCATGGATATCGTCTTTTGTTTTAACGGTGGTTTCTAGCTTTTTAATTATTATATAAATACATTTTTATAATATTATTAGGTTTCTAATTGGGGGAAGGGTAAATTGGGGAAGAGTAAGGAGTGTATTAAGTATATATATTATTTTTAAAAAGGAGATGGGTGTATTAAGAAGGAACAAGTCTCTTGTGAGACGGTCTCACGGATCTAAATCTGTGAGACGGACCTTCTAAAGGTTCCGTCTTGAGAACATGAATCATGAAAATAAATTTAAAAATAAATATGAACAATGAAAAAACAAAAATAAACCCTAAAAACATGAACCATGAAGAATAAACTCGAAAAACAAAAATAAACCCAAAAAATAAAAAATAAACCCTAAAAAAACCTAAAAATCCTAAAAACCCAAATCAATTAAAAATAAACCCAAGAAACAAAATAAACCCTAAAAAAACAAATAAAAACCCTAAGAAAAATAAAATCTGAAAAAAAAAATCTTTAAAACTTTGTGTAAGGGCTCCGTCTCACAGATCTACATCCGTGAGACCGTCTCATGCAAGTTTTTGCCATAAAGAAGAGAGGGTATATAGATGGGTTTTGGGGGTGCTAATAGCGGCTCCCTTTGAAAAAATTAACTATTATGAATATATTCTGAATTCCTAGATTTGATAATATCTATCCACTGGACTTCAAATATTACTGGCATATTCTTGACAAATGGTTTTGAGAACTCAGACACCTCATAGATAAGACTAAAAATTCTAGTTGTCCTGGGGCATAGCTTAACTGGTAAAGTATTTGTGTGATGTGTTGTCTATTTGTTGATACTTATATCGTAGAGGTTCGAACCCCCCTGGTAATAGGGTGAATGGTGATTTCTTGTGTGGTGACTCAATCTATGAACCCTGACTTGTTGAGACATGTCCCGCAATTCACATCCTACACAAAGCTCTAGGACAAGGACAGTGGAGGCCATAAATGATGGGTTCATTTTTTTTTATTTTTTTTAACAATTGTAGTTATTCCTTGCCAATTTGTCATTGTCGAGTTGAAAGTGTCATATCAATCGAATTAATCACCTATCACTTGTCAAGAATCGCATTAGAATTTGGAAATATGGCATATATTCACGCTTTCCTGTTTTGTCTATCTGTAGTATATTACCTCCAACTGACCCAATTACACCACGATCTCAAATATAACAAAGAGGCCGTCGAAATTTTGTTAGAAGTAGAAGGTAGCTGCCGCAACCAGTCAGTTGCTAACTGAGCTCTTGCTGCTTTTGAGTGTTGAGGCGTCATTGGATATACTTTCATTTTGAAAGTTTTAATTTTGCTAGATAATAGTGGTAAAATAAATTTTGGAAGAAAAAAATGAATTTTGAGGGTATAATTGGATGTGGGATGAAAAAGTAATGATGAAAGTTGATTTGATTTAAAAATAGTAAAATAATGATTGTATATGATTGGTAGTTAGAAATGTGTGAATGAGTGAATAGTGAAATTTGTGGGAGAATATGTAATAATGATTAGTTTTTTTGTAAAAAGATGTGTAGATGTGATTGATAAGAGAAAAAATGACAAAAAGTAAAAAATATTTTCTGAAAATTTTCATAAATAATCGCATGTTTGGTCAAAAATAATTCTCCAGCGGAACAAAAATGAAATCTCTTCCACATCCAATCGCAACCCAAATCTCTCAAATATTGGCTTTTATTAGAAAAATCGTCCTTAAATTGGAATAATAAAATAATAAAGTTCACATAATGGGGTCAAAGATATTAAACTGACTTTGAAACTGCATTTATGAATATGGCATCGGTCAACCCCGGTCTTTAGGGTTTCACTAATTACATATAATTTACGGATAATTACACAAAAACCCCTAAGTTTCGATCTAATTACCAAAGAACCAAAAATTATTGAAAATTACAAAAAATCCTTAATGTTTGATTCCGTCTTACATTTTTCCGCAAAAGACATTTCAAAAAACCCAGACATTTATAAAATGTATTACAGTTACTCCTTAAATTTAACACAAAATAAAAATCTCTAGATTTTTTTGTAATTTCGAAAAATCTCAGGATTTTTTTGTAATTAGCATCAATCTCAGGGGTGTTTTTGTAATTACTCCTTACATATAATTTATTTATGTGCACTCACACACACAAAATTATACTCACAAATCCTCCAAAATCTGCCACCTTCACTTCAAGATGGACCAAAAAAATCTCACACAAAAAAAATGGGAGGCCAAGGTCTCCACAAGGCTGGAACAAGCTAGGCCCGAACAAATATGGCCTCTTTTCGAGGACTTTTTCGGGCTCCAAAAATATTTTCCGGGCCTCGCCACGTGTCACGGCATTGAGGGCGCCAACGGTCAGCCCGGTTGCATTCGCTACTGTTCGGGCTTCGGGCTCAAACCAAAGGGAAATAACAATGAGCCCAATTCGAATTTGAGGTGGTCTAAAGAGAGACTAGTGGACATCGACCGGGCCCAAATGACATTTACTTATGAGATGGTGGATTGTAACATTGGATTCGAGTCCTATGTTTCGACTGTTAAGGTTGTCCGGGGAGAGGAGGGCGGCGGCGCCGCCGTGGAGTGGTGTATCAGCCTTGATCCGGTGGTTGGGTGGCGGTTGGAGGATTTGGTGGGGAAGTATGAAGTGGGGTTGAAGCTTATGGTGAAGAAGATGGAGGCTGCGGTTTTTGAGGGACTTTTGAAATAATAGGAAAATGATGGGGTTAAAATGAAATTCAATAAATATGGAAATTTTGATGTATTTTTTCTATGGCCCCAGCAGCTGTGTATTTGTAAACTTTATGTTTTGTTTCTTGTTTTATTCTTGTGGTGTTTTTTGCTTATGAATAATAAGTTTGTTTTTTATTATACACAAACCTTATAATTTGTCATAGCAAGATTTGTGCTTGTGTGAGACAAAATAGGCAAAATTGCAAAATTTGTCCCAAAAAGAAAAAGAACCTGTAAAAAGTAAATTTTGCAAAAAAAAAAAAATCCTATAACTACAGCAAACTCTCGATTTTGGTCCTGCAAAATGCACAGTTTGCAAACTAGCCCTGTAACTAATTTCATCGAATTTCAATTACGTGAGCGACACATGTAGTTCCCAATTACTAGTGAGATTAGGACCAAAATTGAGAATTTAATACAATTACATGACTATTTTACAAAATATGCATTTTGCAGGATCAAAATTGACATGTTTATATAATTTACGACTTTTTTATAAAACGTAGTTTTTGTAGGATTTTTTGCTATTGCCTACTAACATTAATTTTGCAATTTTGCCAGACAAAATGAGTCAAAACTTATTGACTAACCGAGCAATTATTGGGTTGACACTCAAGAATTTCAATAATGGATTGAATCGGATTCTTGATATGTAAAAAAATTACTGCAATATTAATTTGAGATATTTTGGCGCTCTAAAGTTTCCAATTCTTGGTATTTATTTTTATTGAATTTCTAGAGGACTTGTAGGGCCCTTACGATTCTTACGGATCCTATTTCTTAAGATGGATCTTACGTGACCCACACCCCCGACCTACCTATTATTAGTTTAAAAAAAATCCGCTACAGCACTTGTGGGTAGAGGTGGCAAAACCCAGTCCGGCCCGAGATTTGGGTTGGACTGGGCTGTGAATTTTTAGGCCCGGAAAAAGTCGGGCCTATTTGGCATGGCCCGAATGGCCCAACGGGTCGGCTAGCCCAACTTTTTCGGGCCGGTCCGAATTTTTGCACATAGATTTCATGCATGGGCTGGGCCAAGCATTTTCGCGGCCCGAGACAAAATCGATTTTGTCGGAATTTTTAGATCCGAAAAAAAAATTTTTGCAAAGCCCGATGGGCTCGGCCCGCCGCCCATCCGATTCTTTTGGCCGGATCAAACATAGATTTCATGCATGAGGACATAAGATAGTTTTTACCACTACATTACTAATGCTTATAGTCCCCAAATTTCAAAAGATAACAATGTATATAAACACATTTATAAATACGCATGGTAATTAAACAAAATCAAAAACGCCTATAAATGTAAAGTAAAAATCGAACCATTAAAAAGCATGATACATTATCTCAATAAATGGATACTTATAAAAGTATTACTTTAACTTTATCATATTTATTTTTTATTTTTCCTATTTTTTTGTTTTTAGTTTGAACCCAAGTCTATTAAAAAGCATGATACTTTATATCAATAAATGGATATTTTTACTTATAAAAGTGTTACTTTAACTATATCATATTTATTTTTATTTTTCCTTTTTTTATTTCATTTCTAATTTGTGACTATATTAAAAAACATGATATTTTATCTCAAAAAATAGATATTTTAACTTATAAAAGTGTTTCTTTAACTATATTATATTTATTTTTATTTATTGTTTTATATTTCATAATTTGTGACTATATTAAAAAATATGTCACTTTATCTCAAAAAAATACTTTTACTTATAAAAGTATTAATTTAACTCTATCATATTTAGTATTCATCTTTCTTTGTATTTATTATTAAAAATATAATACTTTATTTAAAAACTCGATATTTTTACTCTTAAAACATAATATTTTGTCTCAAAAATATATATTTTTACTTATAAATGTGTTACTTTAATTTTGATATATTTATTTGTTCTTCGATGTAATGTAATCATAATCTGTGGCTATATTAAAAAAATATGATACTTTATCTAAAATAACCGATACTTTTTCTCATAAAATTGTTACTTTAACTGAGGAAGAAAAACAGAAACTCTGTTATATATATATATATATATATATATATATATATATATATATTGTACTATATTCATAATTTGTGACTATATTTAAAAATATGTTATTTTATCTCAAAAAACAAATACTTTTACTTATAAAAGTATTACTTTAACTCTATCATATTTATTATTCGTCTTTCTTTGTATTTATTATTAAAAAATGTAATACTTTATTTATAAAGCATATATTTTTACTCTTAAAACATGATATTTTGTCTCAAAAAATATATAATTTTACTTATAAAAGTGTTATTTTAACTCTAATATATTTATTTTTCTTTCAATGTAATGTATTCATAATCTGTGACTATATTAAAAAATATGATACTTTATCTAAAATAAGTAAATAACCGATACTTTTTCTTAGAAAACTGTTACTTTTAACAGGGGAAGAAAAACAGAAAAACAGAAAGAAAAACACAAATAAAAATCCAGTAGGTGGCATTGACTCGCGGACTGGTCAGCGGGGATCCGGAGGGGTCCACTCCGTCGTGAGAGAATCCGTCTTACTTGATTAAGACCCATAAGACGGTCCTATATAAGTTTTTGTCATTTTTATTTAGTTGATTTGGGTTGTTCAATATTACCAATTGAGTATTATTCAATTCTCTTATGATTTTGACATGTATCAATACTTACACATAGCAACATGTAAACAAAAATGAAATAATAAGATTAAAACATAATGTTGAATATGTTGAAAATGTAAAGACGGCACGAATGGACTTAATCCAATTTTTTCTTTGACTTGTTACTGTTGGAATTGGTCTTTGATAAATGGGGTGTTTACCCAATTTTGACCAATTAATTAAGTGGTTTCCATTTGTGAAAAATGGAATTAAATTATTTGTAAAAATTCTACTAAGAGAGTAGATGAGAATATCATTTGGAATTTCTCAAAACCGATTCCGGGTGAATGAGAAATTAATACTAGAAGTTATCCACTTAATACAAATAAATGGTATGAAAAATGGAAAATGTGGGGGAGGAGAGATGCTCCATCCCACATAGGAAAAAGGAGGTAAAGTTGCACACTTTATTTATCCTAAGTTGGACAAATGGGTTTGGGCCCTTGGGGGCACCCAAGTTTTTAAAGGGGAGAAGACCTACATCTTGTGGGTTTGGTCAAAGCACACACGCGCGCACGCCCGCCGGCTCGGCTCGGCCCGGCCATGGTCCGGGTCGTGGGTCGTGGGCCGCGGCTTCAAGACCCTTATTCTTTTTGGACCAAAAACCTTTAAAAATTAAATATTTAATTAAAAATGTTTCGGCCCCGCGCACGGGCAGGAGCACGACCCGTGGGGTCGGGTCGTGCTACTCTTAGGGAGTTTGCGCCTACACGCGGGTAGGCGCACGCCTGCGTGCGCCTCGGGTCATCTTTGGTGCCGGAAGGTCGAGCCGCACGCCCGTGCGTCTAAGTCGTGTTTCTCTCACAGGCAGTGCGTCGTTCGCGAAAATGTGCCTTTTCGAGCCTACATACGTGATGTTCCGTACGGGCATTTCGTTGCCTAAATTTATGGAGCCCCTACCGATGAAATGAGATACGAAATTAATCAGAAAACATAAAATCGAGCATTGCATTTTGCATATTGCCCATTTTCCTCCTTCAAAGCTTGAAAGTAATCAAACACTCGCTTGCTTGTTCGCCGTTGTTTCGGTTTGTTGTTGTCGCTAACCTGAATCGTTAAAGTCGTTGTATCTTAGGCGACCGCCGAACCGTAAGCACTTGTATACGGGCGTTTCGTCTTGCGGAGACAAAATCCACTCGGCCTCGACTTAAGCCTATACACTATCCAGCCATTTTCTGAAAACAGAAACCTTTCACCACACAAATTTACCCAACAATCGCAAGACGAAAACTTATATTTTATTCCAGTTTATGTTGAAGACGATGGCATCAAGTTCGAAGGTTACTGCTCCTACGCATGGCGAGAAACCGGCGAAGTTCTCCGGTGGTGACTTCAAGAGATGGCAACAGAAGATGATGTTCTACGTGACAACCTTGGGGCTGTCTCGTTTCGTGAAGGAGGAACCCCCTACCGTTGGTGATGAAGAATTCGACAATGAACGGAGAATCGCTGTGGATGCTTGGCATAACAGTGATTTCCTTTGTCGGAATTATAATTTGAATGGACTAGACGATACATTGTATAACGTCTATAGTTCGTTCAAAACGTCCAAAGAGTTGTGGGACTCTTTGGAGAAAAAGTATAAAACAGAAGATGACGGTGCAAAGAAATTTGTAGTCGGTAAATTTCTGGATTATAAGATGGTTGACACCAAGACAGTGATTAGCCAAGTGCAAGAAATTCAGATCATACTTCACGACTTAGTGTCGAAGGATGATTCGAACGAAGTCCTTTCAAGTGGCCGCAATTATCGAAAAATTGCCGCTATCGTGGAAAGATTTTAAGAACTATCTCAAGTACAAGCGAAAGGATATGGGGCTTGAGGATTTGATAGTTCGACTTCGGATTGAGGAAGACAACTGGGATTCCGAATGGAAATCGGCAATTGTGGGGGTATGATCATACTTTGTTGAACACAAGTGGAGTTTCATTGCATTTTTTTTTAGAAGGTGTTGCCAAAAGTGTTGTAAACACCGAAACCACATTTGCATGAGGTGTAGTCGAAAGTGTTGTAACACTAAAGGCGCATAATCGTAACAAGTTAAATCAAGTCTTACTAAAGATGTGATAACATCAAAGGTTACACGCCTTGTAAAAGATGGAATTGTTTGAACTAAGATCAAATCTGGTAGAACGAGATTCTAACCGGATTGTCGGGATAATGTTCTAACAAAATAAAATAGAGTGGCCGAGAGCCATAAAAGTTCTGGGTGACTTTGTGTTAAACAAAGATACCGGAAGTTGAAAGAGGAGCTTGACTTTTAAGCAACCCACATAAAGGAGATTGCCTTTAAATGTGGGGGTGCTTTGGAAAAAGTAGTAAAGCCGAAAGAAATAAATTCAAAGCATTTATGATATAAGTGATGGTACGATCATTGAATCATGAAATGTTATATTTATTAAAAGTGTCCTTTCGTGCAAAGGAAAGAGCTAAGTCTAGACATTTTGTCAGAGACATAATACCAATAAACGGCTGATTTCGAATGGGGTTATTTCGGTTGACTACGTGAAGTCAAAGGAAAACCTTGCGGTACAAAGGCATAAATCGAGATTAGCTGTATAAACTGTTAAGGGGAATGGGTTTAAAATCCACAACTGAAAGAATGTTCATAGCGGTAACCCAACCTTGTGAATTGGAGATCCCAAGACCTTGGTTCAATGGGACAACTAAGTTATGAATGTTCAAATTTGAACACTTGGAAAATGTGTTAGCTCATTCTCGATACATCCAAGTGTATTTAAACCTGCTGAATGTGGTGAGGTTAAGTTTAAGACTTTTAATGATTCCTATACCGAAAGGTGGAGTATGGCATGATACTCTTCAATAGGAGATCACCTATATAAGTGAGAAGTAATGGCCGCATCAAAAGAAACACTTATGAATCTAAGATATGGTCCAGGGCCGAAATGGACACAACGTGAGAACAACAAGTGTTAAAATTGTTATTGTGTAAGTATTGTTGTCTTGGTTTAACAAACGGCTGAGTAGTTCAAGACATCGCGTCACTAAACAGCTCGTAAATCCGATAGTACCTTACTAAGGAAGGTTTAAAGCCACATGCTACCTATCCTGATGCAATAACGATTCACCGAGACTTTCAAGTGAATCTGCATACACGCATGCATTAATTTCATTCATGTGGGGGATTGTTGGAATTGGTCTTTGATAAATGGGGTGTTGACCCGATTTTGACCAATTAATTAAGTGGTTTCCATTTGTGAAAAATGGAATTAAATTATTTGTAAAAATTCTACTAAGAGAGTAGATGAGAATAGCATTTGGAATTTCTCAAAACCGATTCCGGGTGAATGAGAAATTAATGCTAGAAGTTATTCACTTAATACAAATAAATGGTATGGAAAATGGAAAATGTGGGGGAGGAAAGATGCTCCATCCCACATAGGAAAAAGGAGGTAAAATTGCACACTTTATTTATCCTAAGTTGGACAAATGGGTTTGGGCCCTTGGGGGCGCCCAAGTTTTTAAAGGGGAGATGACCTACATGCTTGTGGGTTTGGTCAAAGCACACACGCGCGCGCCGCCGCCGCCCGCCGCCCGCCCGGTCGTGGGCGCGGCTTGGGCTTGGGCTTCAAGGTCTTATTCTTTTTGGACCAAAAACCTTTAAAATTAAATATTTAATTAATTTTTGTAATTAATTAAATAGATTTAATTAATTTTCGTAATTAATTAAAATAGTTCAACTGGGAAAATGTTTCGGCCCCGCGCACGGGCAGGAGCACGGCCCGTGGGGTTGGGTCGTGCTACCTGCTGGGAGTTTGTTCGTCTGTTCGGCGAAAATGTGCCTTTTCGAGCCTACATACGCGATTTTCCGTACGGGCATTTCGTTGCCTATATTTATGGAGCCCCTACTGATGAAATGAGATACGAAATTGATCAGAAAACATAAAATCGAGCATTGCATTTTGCATCTTGCCCATTTTCCTCCTTCAAAGCTTGAAAGTAATCAAACACTTGGCTTGTTCGTTGTTGTTCCGGTTTTGCTGTGCTGCTAACCGGAACTGTTAAAGTCGTTGTATCTTAGAGGCGACCGCCGGAACCATAAGCACTTGTATACGGGGCGTTTTCGTCTTGCGGAGACAGAATCTAATTCTGGCCTCGACTTAAGCCTATATACTATCCAGCCATTTTCTGAAAACAGAAACCTTTCACCACATAAATTTACCCAACAGTTACGAAATTATGTACATTGATTTCTAGATAGTTTTAATATGTTTAATTTGTATTGACTTAACTTGTGATTAAAGAATACTAGTAATTCACTCTGCGATGTACGGTCTGTATATTAAGGAAAAGAAAATTAAATTTTAGAAATTAATACATTGTTTATTACAAAAAATATATAAAAAATAATTAAAAGATTAGAACCAATGAAAATTTGTTTTTGTGTTATATTATTATTACGAAACATATAATCATAAATTTCTTTTTTTTTTAAATAAGTGGTTAAAATAACTTTTCTCGAATTGAGGGGGCGGTGCATGATAATTAGTGGTGGGGCAGAGAATAAATGCCAAGGCATAATAACTCCACCTTAATTAAATTGTCCAAGAATCAAATTCAAACTCCCCTACTTGAAAAGATGCTCACAAGCTGCTGGACCACGACTCCCAATTGTCATAATATTCCGTGCTAATTTAGTGGGTTAATTAATTAATGGACTTATTTAGCAAAAAAACACGTGTATAATCCTTTTTGTTTTTTAAAGTTCGGCACTATCGAATCCCGACCTCAATATTGCGATTAATACCCGTGATCACTAGACTAAATCCAGTGGTTTGACACATATATTACACTTAACATGTTTATTTTCAACAATAAATCAAGCACAATATGTTGGGTTTTTACTTTTTAATATGACAAGTATTATACACTTAACAATTACTCATACGGTGAAATATAAGATGAAATACAATTCTATAATAAAAGTTCCCAGCCGAAAAACTAATGCGTGGGTTATCATCATCATTTATAAGTTGGCATTGTTGGAGATCGTACTTAATTCAATTTTCTCTAGAGTAAATGTCCATTTTTTTTAAATAAATATAAAAAAAGGTTCTTGACAAATAAACAAGAAATCGAAATTACTTGGGAAAAAGAATAAGTATGCGGGCATCGGGCATAATGAACAGACCGTGATCGCCACGGGGGGTTTAATTAATATGAAAAACTCCAACATATATATACACTCAATACAATATGATAAATTGGGAATTGATTTGCTACCAAGTCATACATACACTTTGCTAAATTTGTTTAAAATATTTTATAAACCCATACGTATTCAGTGTTTCAAAATCATAGAATTTGTTTAAAAATAAATTTTTAAGTTGTTGGAATAAAATAAGATTATAAACTTATAAGATATTAATGATGATAGTTCTTAAAATTATATTATTCGTTAAACGACCTAGTTGTGATGTTAGAAATAAAATATTGACATAAGTAAGTATTTTTCAAACATTTTACAGGATCATAACATTTTATTTTGATAGTTTATAACTTCCAACACTATATACTACAAGAAAAAACAGCAAATACACACATCAATAACTCACAATTCTGAGACATGTGACAATATTTTTCATTCTCCTAATTACACGTGACCACTTGACATAAGCAAACTACTCTAAAAAAATTGAAACACATATTTATTAGATACTTTAATTAATAAATTAACATAATTAACTATGTGAATTTTTTAACGCAAAAAAATGGAACATCGATCATTAAAATATACAATTAATTTGTGAAAATGATTGTAACGATGTAATTGAGAATTTAAAATACACATCATTTTGACAAGCTAAATACACAAAAAAGAAGTTGAATTTATTAATAATATATTTATGCATTTACTTAACAAATATCACGTGAATTTAATTGAAGTGGTTTACCCCAAACTACATTGTGTGCAAAACTAAATACATAGTATTTATTCACCTATATTTAAATCTTAGAGAAATTAAACAGACAAAAGATATATTCATTCGATACTTTTGATTAATAAAATTAACGCGCTTAATAAAATGATTCTTTAGATATCAAAATATGATGACAGTACACTTGGAAATAGAACAAATGATGTAGTTTACAATTTTTTTTCTTCTGAATTTGAAGTGAACGATTTGCATGACACTTTTCTCAATTTTGAATTTTATTTTTAGTATTTCTAATTAGTATTTAGAATTTTCTATAGTTATCACAAATAAATTAGTGACACTGAAATTTTATCTTTTTGACAAATTCCGTGTAATACAAGATTGTTGTTCCAGTAAAAAACTAATAAACAAATAACTTAGGAATTAATAAAAAATCTACATTTTTATAGAAGATATTCTCTCACTTGAATTAATAGTATGGTTCATAATTTAAAAGATAACAAATAATCTAAAAATCAAGGATTTTATCTACGATGTCATTTAAATTTGTTATCTTTTAAAGCTTAAATATATTGTTTTAATGCCAATAACGAGCTGACAAGAAAAAATGACAAGAAAAAAAGACTCGGGAAATTGTACTTATCTATTTCTTATATTTTCCTAATATAACAAAGAAAAGATAATCCCAACTCTAAAAGATACGATATGATTCTAAAAATAAAAGATTTTCTCACATTCTCTTTGGAAAAGTCGATGCTTTTATATCTTGTGTTTTTTAAGAAGAACTATTGAGAAAAATGAGTACTTGTTGCATAATATTGGTTGATATGACTATAGAGTGAACACTGCCTCCGATATCATGGTCAAATTTATGTGGCCATATCGAGAGTTAAGAGAAGTGATTTGAAAATTCTTTATTGTGACAAAGACGGTACACTTGAAATTATAACAAATAATGTAGTTCACAAAGAATGTTTTCATAATTTGAAGTGAACTACTTGTATAACACTCCTCTAAATCTTGAATATCCTTTTTAATATTTCTATTTAGTATTTAGAACTATTACAACAAACTTTTGTGATACTAAAATTAATTTTGGACAAATTTCATGTACCATACTAGTGTTGTTATAGTAATACTAATAAACAAATAAAATTAGGAAACCACGTTTATTTTTGTCCGTCCATATTAATGAGAATAAAGCCAGGACCACTAACAGCAGGTCAACTTATTTAGTAGTTAATTACATAATTAGCCCTCTCTCTTCATAATAAATACAATGTCTTACCCATAGTTTACTGCATTAATATCCTCTTCATCGATCACATCTAAAATTTCTCTGACTAAAACAGCTTATTAGTTGTAATAATCAATTAATGGCAGCAGAAAAAGCTCACAATGAGCCCCAATGGCAAGGCAAATCCACCGCAAAACTACACAAGCCCACACCGGAACAGGTGTGGCCACTCCTAGAGGATTTCTTCACCTTCCACAAATGGCTCCCAACCATCGACACGTGTCGCCAAGTCGAGGGGCGGCTCCGCTACTGCGCCGCCACTCTTCCGCCACCTCCTGACGGCGGCGAAGGGGTTGTGAGGTGGTGCCATGAAAAACTGCTAGATGTTGATCCAATTGGTAAGTGGTTAAGCTATGAGGTTTTGGATAATAACATGGGGTTAAAGACGTATAAGTCAACGATAAAAGTATTACCGATCGACGGTGGAGATGATTCGAATGGCTGCTTGATCGAATGGTCGTTTTTGGCTGATCCGGTTGAAGGTTTCAGCTATGAGGATTTGGTTAATTATTTGGATATTAGTCTTCAAGGGATGGCTCAGAATATGGAGAAAGCAATATTGGAATCTTGTTAGCTTCATTTTGATTTTTTTTAAAAGTTTGTATTTAATAGTAATAATTTAGTTTGTATTTAGTGTTTGTTGTCCAAGTTAACGTGGAGATCTAAGCCTTTATTGGACTTTGGTTTGTAAACGACTTGGTCAGATTAACTTCAAGAGTTCCACTCGTTCTTGAGCTCCAATTTGTTTGATTTTGATTGATGCTAATCTAATACTTTTTTTAGAATAATATGTTTGACAAGGATATCTATTACATATCCTGGTACCTCTATGGTCCTCTGGGTTGAGAGTCTTAATCACTCGACTACTATCCAATTTTCTATAGAGATGGCGATATGGGTAGACGCGGTTATCCACTCGCCCATATCCTAATAGGTTGAGTATGAGTAGTTTCATTTGGGTTTGGGATGAGTGTGAGATGAAAAATCAATACCCATTAATATGGGTAGAGTTTGGTTTTACCACCTAGGATACCATCTACCCAAACCCGTCCATATTCTCACTACTATAAAAAAAACATATATATATATATATATATATATAACAAAATAACAAAATGAAATGTATTTATGTGTTTATGATATCGTTATATGGATTAAATGATGTAGTAGTATTGATTTTGGAGTTTTAAATAATTTATTGACCACATTTGCATACATGTGTTACTCTTGATTTAGTTGATGAATGATGAAAGTTTTGTACTGGCCTGCGAATGTGAACATGATTCATTATTACTATTATAAGGAATTTAACATATATATTAGATATTTTCTTATATAATAACTAATAGGGAGGAAATTGCACTTTTGGTCCCATAAGAACATGACTCAAAACACTTTTAGCTCATGCTTGCACTTTTGGTCCCAATAGATTTATTTTAACACGTTTAGCCCAATATGAATCAAAAGTTTGCAATTTTAGTCCCAAAACTAACGGAAATCTTAACTTACCGTTAACTCTATTCTTACGAGACCAAAAGTGTATTTATCACAAAATTAATAAAAAAAAAGAAAAAAATTGTAAAATCTGAAAATTTGTCTAACAATTATTAAAAAAAAGTTATCAAAAATCCAAATTTATTCAAAAATCTAAAAATTTAAAAATATAAAATCTGATAATTTGTTTAAAAACTAAAAATGGTAATAAAAAATAAAACTAATCTTAAAATCTAAAAAGGAAAATAAACTCAAAACTCTTTTTAAAATTTTTAAATTTATTTTAAAAAATTCTGAAGATTTTATTAAAATATTCAGATTTTAATATCCCAATTTTGAAATAATTTTAAGATTTTAAATAATTTTTGGTTTTTTAAAACAAATTTCATTATTTTCTTTGATTTTTAGATTTTCTTAAATAATTTTATTTTTGTAAAAAAATTCTATGTTTTTTTTACCCTTTTTGGAATTTATCAAAAATAATACTTTTTTGGTAAATATTTTCAAAAGTCTTCAACTGTTTTCAGTTTTTAATCTTCTTTTCAGATTTTTAGACAAATTTTCTTATTTTAAACAATTTTCCAGATATTTAATATTTGAAGTGATTTTCAGATTTTTAACACAATTTTATGTTTTTAAAACAAAATTTCAGATTTTATAATATCATTTAGTTTTAAAACAACTTTTTGAAAATAATTTGAGTTTTTTCTATTTTTGAATTTTAAAATATTTTAAATAAATTTCAAATGTTTAAAAACAATGTATAGTTTTTTTAACAATATTCATATTTATTTATTTTTTTGTAATTTTTGAATTTTGAAATAACTTCAATTTTTTTTTTCTTAAGCAAATTATCATGTCTTTTATATTTTAATTTTTAGATTTTAAAATAATTTTTTTTGATTTTTTATAATTTTTTTAATAAATTTTAAATAATTTTAAATTTTATTGAATGAATTTTCAAAAAATTTAGACAATTTTTCAGATTTTTAAAATAATTGTTTTCTTTTTAATCAAATTTTGGAAAAATGCACTTTTAGTCCCATAAGAATATTGTTAACGATCCGTTAAGTTTTCCGTTAGTTTTGGTACTAAAAATTGCATTTTTAAATCGTATGGGACTAAATGTGCTAAACAAAATATGTTGGGACCAAAAGAGCAAATTGTAGGACTAAAAGTGATTGACCTCTTTTCTTATAAAAGTGCAATTTTCTCAACTAATAGGATACATGATACCCAATTCAATCAGCGGATGAATTTGAGAGGAGTATGGGTAATACATGTAATTTCTTAATCGGGTTTAGAATGGGTGCGGATATTATTAATATTATTAGGGGTGTAAACGAGTCAAGTCGAGCCGAACATGGCACTGTTCAAGCTCGTTTGAATTTTAATCGAACTTCAAAAATTGTGTTTGAGCTTGGTTTGATTATTAATCGAGTCGAGCTCGAACGAGCTTTAGTCGAGCCAAATACGAATCGAGCTCGAGTAGCTTGATATTTTTACACATATTTTATTCTTTTTTTACTAATCGAGTCGAGCTCGAGCCGAGCTTTACATCTTATTGAACGGGAAAATATGTTCAAGCTTGGTTCGTTATGTTAATGAACCGAGCTCAAACGAGCTTTAAACGATCGATCTCGAATCGAGATCGAGTATTTCAGTTCGATTTTTTTTTCAGCCCTAAATATTATAGGATTTGGGTACGGATACCATATGGGTGGTACCATACCCGCCACCATCCCTAATTCCCTATGTAGCAATATTATAAAAATTTAACCAAAATTACCAAGTGAATAACTAATGCAAATATTGGGAGTATTATCGTTTTATGTAAGGAATGGATTTGATCAGCTCTCATGCGTAAAATTGGACCAAAGAATACAATAGAATTTGCAAATCCTACTCGCAGCAAAATCATTTGGAGAAAACTACCAGTTATTTAAATGCAATTGATATTCATTTGAATTTGAGAAAATTCAACCCCTTCCTTCCACAGCAGTCAGAACACACCAAAAAAAAGAAAAAGTAATAATAATAATAATAACAATAACAATAATAATAATAATAATAATATTTTTGTTGACTTTAGCCGTAGATATAACAATATATGTAGAGATGTTAAACAAGTTGGTCCTAATAGTTTCCGGACTAGCCCTAACGGGCTTCGAGTTAAACAGGCCACTAGCGGGCTATAAGTCAAAAAATTAAAAATTATATATTTAAATCTAAAAGTATAAACTCGAACATATATAACATATAAGTTTAACATTTCAAGTTAAAGTATTTATATAAAACAGTCATGCATGGTTAATAATTACACAATATTAACAAAATATAAAATTTAAATATTTTGATCTAAATTTAAAAAATAAAACTATAGTAATAAAAGATAGCATTATAGTAAAAATGATACTTTTTTTTTTAAAAAAAAATTACTCATAACTATAAGTCATACTTTTTAAAATTATATAAAAATCTATCAAAGTCGGGAGATGTGAATTTGAAAATATACATATTTAGTAATAGGTAATATGTAATAAACTACATATATAATAGTAGAATTATATATATATTTTTTAAGAATACAATTAGCGGGCTAGCTCGTCGGGCCTCGGGCTAAACGATCCGGGCCAAACAAGACCAGATTTAAATGGACCAAAATAATTAGACCTTACTTTTTTTTTCTTTTTTCGGTTTAAATTGTCCGGGCCAACGGGCCCATTTAACATCTCTACATACAGGTCACAATCTAAACTACAGAGTCTTGCATTTCTTCTTAGAATTCAGCTGTAAGCCCACAAAAAAACTCGTTATTGAAGGCTTCAATTAATTGGGCTACAAATTGAGTGGATCCATTAAAAGTTAGACACTAACCCCAAAACTGATCCTATACCCGTATCTTACGCATACGAGATAAGCCCTAGCCGCTTAACATGTTGAATTGGGCTCTATTGACCCACAACTCAATAATTTAACTAAACTAGTAAATTAGGTTCCTTTCCAAACGACGTCGTCGTGATTTCCTTCCCACCACCCCAAAACCTCCTCTTCTCCCCTTAAGCTAAACCTCATTTTTTTCTGCCTCGCCGCACCGCCTTTTCTCCGTCCCTAGAGTCGGAGCATCACCACCGTGAACTGGTGGTACGTTAAAGTACAACACAGAGAAGCGAGCATGGCGAAATTGAGTGAAATCTCACACCAAAAGAGTAAGAAGAAAAACGATGGAAGCAATGAGCAGGGGCACAAGTCTCATAGGATTCGAAAATCCGGAGCTTCGGCCAAGAAGAAATCAAAGTCGAATCCGAATTCGAATGAAGGTCTTTCCAAGGAGCAGAAGAAGATTAACAATCCTAAGGTATTAGTTGCAAATAGTATACTCTGTTCTAGTGTGTGTGAAATTCTGTTATGCTTATATTGGTGGAGGTTTTGAGGTTATAGGTGTGTTGCGCTAGAATGATTATATACTCTTATGTTAGTGTGTGTTTTGGCAAACTTAGGGGCATCTTGTTTACTATGTTTGAGTTAATTAGTGCATTTGCACCTCTATTTGCTTGATTCTCGGGTGATTAGTTAGTTTTATGATTTGTTTTAGGCATTTGCATTCACTTCAACCGTGAAAGCCAAGCGGCTGCAATCGCGAGCTACAGAGAAGGAGCAGAAAAGGCTTCATGTCCCCACGATTGATCGCACTACAGGAGAACCTGCTCCTTTTGTTGTTGTAGTTCAGGGACCTCCTCAGGTTTGTGTTGATGAGGCTAGACTGTTCCTTGGCTATGTATATATTCTCTATTTGTTGTGTTGATTCTGGAAATTGAAATTTGGTTGTCTTGTAGGTTGGGAAGTCATTGCTGATAAAGTGTCTGATAAAACATTACACAAAGCACAATTTACCTGAAGTTCGCGGGCCAATTACTATTATATCAGGTTGAGCCTGCTTATCATTTATTCTTGACAAGAACCTTTCCCCCCCTATATTTTGCTACTTAAGAGCAGGGTATAAAATATCATCATGAAGCGTGAGAATGAACCATTTCTTTTGCAAAAGGATTTCATGCATATTTTTCTTGTGTCTGAGGCAGATTGTTTATGAAAGCATGATGGTTAAAGTTTAAAACTCATGTGATTGCTAATTTTAGAGTTTCTGTGGTTTGTTTTGTTTGGGATTGACATGTTTTATGATGAGTGATTGGTTGATTTATGGTTTAGGCAAGCAGAGGAGACTACAGTTTGTAGAGTGTCCAAATGATATCAATGGGATGATAGATTGTGCCAAGTTTGCTGATTTAGCTCTGCTCCTCATTGACGGAAGCTATGGCTTTGAAATGGTGAGCTTCTATTCCTGTTTCCCTTCTCTTCTTTTTGTGTAATACGTTCTGAGCACTCAATGAGTTTGGATATTTAAGATGTCATTTGTTAGAGTTTGAGGCATACCCAGAGGCTACAGATCTTTGTCGGTTATGGGAATCAATAAGCCTCTTGAATATGGTTTGTGAACTGTTTGGTTAGGAGTGCATATAAAAGAAAGTGGTATTCTAAGAGAACGCTGTTGAGATGCATAGGAATGCTTTTCGGTGATCTGTGATTCTGTCTCCCATCTGGATGATTTTGAACTAAGAAAGAGGCTAACTGCTTCATTCAACAGGATTATCACGCACTAGCTGCAATATAATGATGTTAGGACAATGGATAGACAAGTTCATATGAGGAAGCTAATGATGCATTCCACTAAATTGTTCCTTATTTTCTTTGCCTAAAATTAGTGGTGTTCAACTTTAAAGTACATCTATTGGTTTGCTTTCATGAGCTGCGAATTTGTATGCCAGTTGCCAACTATCTTTTTGTATTTTTCAGCGATGTGCGACCATTTCATATTGTTTTACATAATCCACTGAAATGATGTTTGATCCAACTGTGTCTGCAGGAAACCTTTGAATTCCTTAACATATTGCAAAATCATGGATTTCCTAGAGTAATGGGTGTTCTTACTCATCTCGACAAATTCAAGGATGTAAAGAAACTTAAGAAAACAAAGCAGCGACTCAAGCACCGATTTTGGACTGAGATATATGATGGTGCCAAATTATTTTATTTATCTGGCCTTATTCATGGAAAGTAAGTGGGTCGCTATTTCTTTCGTATTGGTTTTTCATAGTCACACTGTGATGTCTGGCATCTTACATTTTTTGCAATGGCTTGCTTGTGAACAGGTACACCAAACGGGAAGTTCATAATCTAGCGAGATTTATTTCTGTTATGAAATTCCCTCCTTTATCCTGGAGAGTTTCTCATCCTTACATTTTAGTCGATCGTTTTGAAGATGTTACACCCCCAGAGAAGGTGCACATGGATAGTAAATGCGACAGAACTGTTACCTTGTATGGTTATTTGCGCGGCTGTAATTTGAAGAAGGGAACAAAGGTACATAGTTTGAATCAGTTTCTTTCAGATTGATGTCCTTAAGTTGCTTCTGTTTTAGCTGGTTAGTTGAATTGTAAATGTCCAGATGGAGTGTTTTGGTCGCTAATTCATAAATTTTCCGTTGCTATCTTAATCATGTGTGACCATTATTTGGTGCTTGTAATATCTATTAACTGTGTTCTAATTACTAGTTTATGTTTTCCTTTTTCATTTTATTTTTTAGTTTTTTGGGAGTAGTTAATTAGGGATTTTCTATGGAAACTTATATGCCTACTCATGCTGAGGGAGATGTATAAACTTATCCAGCTGGCATGGACTCGGATTTTCATGCAGTTGGTTTCTTTTCATTTCCATACGTCCGATATTGTTTTCTCTGGCTCAGCTAGAAAAGCTAATACACATTTTGTGTTCAATGTGATGGTTGTAGACTTGTAGCCAAGCGATTTTCGTCCTATTTTTACCCGTCCAAGACACACGTCTATTACTTGCACATAATTTTCATTAACGTGTATAGGATACTATTTGTAATGTCTAACCTTAAATTTTTGAAAGTATCACTCACACAAATCAAAAGAGGGAGAGGTAGGCCTAAAAAGACTTGGAAAGAAGCTATTAAACATGACATGTTATACCTAGAAATAAACGAAAATATGGCTTATGACCGTAAACGATGGCGCGATATGATCCGTATAGCCGACCCCACGTAGTGGGATTAAGGCTTAGTTTGTTGTTGTTGTTGTTGTTGTTGTATCTCTCCTCTAATTTCAGTTTTAATCAGCTCAACAATTGATTTCAATCCTTCTGATATTGATTATTATATTCCTATCTCTTCTCTGTTTTGGTAGCTTTGTGTTTGCATTTTTATTATTTTTGGTTCACGAATTGCAGAGCCTGTCATTTTCCTTTTTTGTCTCTTTATGTAGTTCCACAATTGACTTATCTATTGTTTGAAACAGGCACATATTGCTGGCGTGGGTGATTATCCTTTGTCTGGAATTACAGCACTGGCTGATCCTTGCCCTCTACCCTCAGCTGCCAAAAAGAAAGGACTGCGTGATAAGGAAAAGCTATTTTATGCACCTATGTCTGGACTGGGGGATCTTCTTTATGATAAGGATGCTGTCTATATAAATATAAATGATCACTTTGTGCAGTTCTCTAAAGATGATGGATCTAATGAAGAAGGGATGCCCAAAGGTTATATCTTGCAGTCGTTTCAGTAACTTTTTATTATCATTGGAATGTGTACAGAATTTGGATCATCGTAATTTATTCCTGTATGCTTTCTGTAATATACGCACTTCATCCGGAATTAGTTTTTCCTATTTCCTCTTTTGGAATATTTCAACCCAATGTTCGATCTTCTAATTCTTTTGAAGGCGCCGTCTGACATGAAATTGTGGAATTCAGTTACTTGGAAATTTGTAAAGATAGTATTGAAATGGGACAATGAATTGAGATGGAGGACCTATTGAATAAGCTTTACCAAAGCTAGCAGACTGAATTTCTTACCCTCGAGTTTAGAGATTAAATATTTATATTCTTTCTCCTTCTTGCCTCTTGTAGTGTCTCTTAGAGTTTTATGAAATGGATGAATCTTTCATGTATTATTATTGTTGAAATACATGAAAAAAGGAACTGAACCATGGACATATTTGCCTTAACTGACCTGGCCATCTTAGAATTCATATTTCTTCCCTGTAGGGTTTTGGGGGGTGGGGGGAGGGGCAGTGTGTGTGTTTGTGTTTATCATTCATTTTGTATCATACTATGCTTACAGACATATATTTTAAATAGAGTGAGGTAGAGAGAGAGTGTAGAATACGAAGTAATGGAAATCTATGCTTGCGTAATTAGAGATTAACAGAATAATGGGAAGAGGTGAAACATTAATATCCAACTCCAGTTACCTTCTTGCATCTTGTTACTTTTCTGTCCTCTGAACAGTGTGGTCTTTCTCTGACAGGAAAACAACGTGATGTTGGCGTTGAATTGGTTAAATCGTTGCAGAACACGAAATATTCTGTTGATGAGAAGTTGGAAAAGAGTTTTATAACACTTTTTGGCAAAAAACCTGTGCCATCATCTGAAGCTCCAACTTGTTCAGTTGATGCACGTGAAGTAGCTGATCGCGAAGTACTTTTAGAGCCGGTAGAGCAGTATCAGCATGAGATAAAAGATGAAGATGGTGAATTAGATGAAGACAGTGATACTGAGGATGAAGATGGTCTGGAATCCTTGGATGGAGGGAAAATTTCTGATAAAAAAACATCTTCAGAAACTATAGGTGATAGTTCTGATGAGGAAGCCTTATATTCATCAGAGCAACGGCCTCCAACACAAAACAACTTTAAGGAACAACTTGATTTCCACGAGGGAAGGGTGAGGAGAAAAGCTGTTTTTGAAAATGAAATGGATATTGATAATCAGAAGGTAATTCTTTCCAAGTATCTCATATGTACATCTGTTTTGATTTCATGTTGCTTTTCATATTGTCTATGAAAAGAGAAGAATGGCAATCTTAGGTGGTGGCGCACTTAGAAACTCAAAAAGGAGAGCCTAAAAACCGCAAACACTCAATCGAAAACTGGTTTCCTTTCCCAGGCATAAATCTGGATCAAATACATTATGCACTCAGCACATAGCTCCTCAGTGCAGAGCACAAGTGAGAGTGCACAAAAGTATGTGGAAGCTCTTTGTGGATTGATATAAAAAATTAAGTTGTAAACTGTTTATGTGGAATCAACTAGCATTTAATGTTTAAAGAAAATATCATTAAATGGCTAAATATCCCATTATATTGGTGATATTCTCAGTCTTCTAATTGAAACAAGGTCATGTATGCATAATCTGATGAAAAAGTTGCACCGTCTTCTTAAATGTTAAGAAATTAACAACTCTAATTTCAATTGTGACGTAGTTATAGGCTCTGCATTTTTTAATATAGTGGTAATGAAAATAATGTTCTTCCAAGGATAAGGAATTTTTTGAGTTCAATTGTATAACATATGAATCTTAGAGGCGTGCAGGGCTTATTGAAGCAGATTGGTTTTTTCTAAGAAGATTACCATAGATGATGAGACTGTCCCTTGTGCACTTCTATAAATGTCCCGGCAGCACAGTATTTCATGTTTGGCTCAAGTGAAGAACTTTAAATCTATGATGTGGAACGTGAGAGATTCAAAAGCATTTAGAATATATTTCTGCTCTTATAGCACCCTGAGAGCACTTGAGCAGTATATAATGACCCCCTATGGTGTATAATTTTTCTTTTTTTCTCCTCTGCTGCTGATTGTGCCAATGATTTTCTTTTTGAATGGTAATTGTTGAATCAAACTTTAGTACCTCTGATCTTTAATATAAAATTGATTTTAATTTCATGTGCAATATATTTTAAACCTAATGCAGGATTCTGGTGAAGATGATGAAGATGGTCAAGACGATGAATCGGATTCAACTGATAATGATGCAACAGAAAATGGCGATGATGAAAATTTGTCTACCCATTCTGATTTTTCAGCAGATGATGAGGAAGATAATGGTGTGTTCATTTTTGTATTTGAAGTCATGAGTTTGAATATATGTGATTGAGAAGCACTGTCTATTTTCTTTTTCTCTTTCCATCCCTTTCTTCATTCTCTTTACTGTCAAAGAGATACTATTTTTTAAATAAATTTACAAGTTCCTCATTAGTTTGGTGGATGCTCTCGCAGAAGATGAGATGGGAAATGCTTCCAAATGGAAGGAATCCTTGTCAGAACGAACTGCCTTAAGACACAACATTAATCTTATGCAACTTGTATATGGAAAACCTGCATCAAAGTCTTCTAACGAGATGAAAGACACCAGTGAGGAGGAAAGTGAGGATGATGAGTTCTTTAAGCCTAAAGGGGAAGGAAACAAGGTTTGCCTTTGCCCTTATATGCTATTGAGGCTCTTTCTCTTTCTGTTGCAAAATGCTCTTTCAAACAGTACTCTATAATTTGCCTCATTTATGTCACTCTGGTGTGTTGATATCAATGTTGTAAAAATCGGCCTAGGCGGCCGCCTAGGCGCTAGGCGCCCCTAGGCCGACCCGATTTTCCGAAAATCGGCCAAAAAAATCGTCTGGGGCAAAAATCGGCCTAGGCGCCCGCCTAGGCGGCCTAGGCGGCAAAAAAATCGGAAAAAAATCGGGAAAAAATCGGTCTAGGCGGTCTAGGCGGAATAAATCGGCCAAAAATCGGGAAAAATCGGCCAAAATACAAAAAAATAAAAAAAATAAGAAAAACTTGGGCTTTTCTAGGCGCCCGTCTAGGCGCCCGCCTAGGCGCCCTAGGCGCTAGGCGCCCGGTTGCCGCCCGACTGGCGCCTAGCGATTTCTGCAACCTTGGTTGATATTGGTGGCAGTTTAGGCTTTATAACTGTTCCATCATCTGATTAAGTGCAGAAATCAAAGGAAGGAGTAAATGACAATGATGTCAACATCGATGACTGTTCAAAGTTCTTAAGTAATGCGAGTATAAAGGATTGGAAGAGCGAAGATTTGATTGCAAGTATTCGTGATCGTTTTGTCACTGGAGACTGGTCGAAGGCATCCTTGAGAAATCAACTCTCAGAATGTGCCCCTGGTGATAATGATGATGGAGATGATGCAGTCTTTGGTGAATTTGAAGACTTGGAGACAGGCCAGAAGTATGAAAGCCATCAGGATGATATTGGTGATTCCCACAAGGATGACGATTTGGCGGCTGAGGAGAGAAAGCTGAAAAAACTGGCTCTTCGCGCAAAATTTGATGCTCAATATCCTTCATTTACAACTTATAATCCTTTTCATTAGTTAGATGGGCTGCTTTTTCATAATACACATTCCTTTTTTAATCAAAAAGAAAACTAAATTATTACGAGTCAACTTTTATAAATTTGATTGCATGTATCCTTTTCTACTGGCATAATTGATGATTCTTTTGAAGTTCGGGGTGAGACGAGAGCCTGGTCTAGAAATGCTTACTGGTTCACCACAGGCTTTATTGTTGTGATGATGAGAGTATTCATCTAGCTACTTTCCATGGCATCCAATAGATATGAATTGAACATTTGTGTCCTTAATTCTAATTTACATATAATGGTTCAGAGTTTTCTGATGAAGATGATGATGGCAATAATGACGCAAAGACTAGTCATGGTCAAGGAAATGGAAGTGGATACTTTGATAAGGTAATCTACATGGTAATAATCTATATGAGCTATGTGAGAGCCCAAAGGAGTTACTTATTCTCTCTATTCTCTATAGTTAAAGGAGGAAATTGAACTTCGGAGACAAGCAAACATCGCTGAACTTAATGAACTTGATGAAGTTACTCGTATTGAGATAGAGGGTTACAGAACTGGGACATATCTTAGAATTGAAGTTCGTGATGTCCCTTTTCAAATGGTTGAAAATTTTGATCCTTGTCATCCTATTCTTCTTGGTGGACTTGCATTGGGAGAGGAAAATGTTGGATATATGCAGGTTAGGAATTATCCTGAAAAGTTATTTAGTTTTCAATTGTTAAATTATTTATGAAATCAATGCCCACTTGGCTGTCTTTTTGTTTTCCACTAGTAATAAGTGTTTATTGGTTTTCTCTGAAGGTACGGCTGAAGCGGCATAGATGGCACAAGAAAGTATTGAAGACTAGAGACCCAATAATCGTGTCTATTGGATGGAGACGCTATCAAACTGTACCCATATATGCCATTGAGGACAGTAATGGCCGCCATCGCATGCTCAAATACACTCCTGAACATATGCATTGTCTTGCAATGTTTTGGGGTCCACTTGCTCCTCCTCATACTGGGGTAGTTGCTGTCCAGAATTTATCAAATAATCAGGTAAAACTTGCGATTTTGCTTTGCTGCTTAGTTGGGGGTTCTAAAATTCTGGTTTAATTGAAGTAAAAGAAAGAGTAGACTGGTGTAGTGTTGCCAAATTTTGAGCATTCAGACAAAGATGACTTCCTCTTCCTCAACAAACTGAAGATGAGAAACCAAAGAGTCTGGAGAGAAAAAAATTCCACATTTTCAGTTTGTCATGTTATATTTTAAGAACACAGATAAAGATATGAAAAATTCTTATATTGTCTGCTGGGGGGTCGTGTTGCCAAACGACTTCCACTTCCTCCCCACAAAATAAGGATGGGAGACTATGGAATCAGGATTAGAAAATTGATGCACATTTTTTGTTTCTCATGTTAAATTTTAAGAACACTGATAAAAACAGTCAAAAGTTGTGTATTTGTCTTTGTTGCTTGTTAAATTGTTCTTTCTGTTTTATACAATACCTGAGTTTGATTGTGTTGGATGGATTTTTTCTCTTTGGTCCTTGACTAGTCGACTTCTCCCAACCTTATTGTGGCATCTATAAATTTTTTTGCTGGAGAAACCCCCAAGCTTGTTAAGAGATTTACAAGTCTGTTGATCCTTGGTTTTCGGCAGGTCACACTTTTAGTTTCTTATGTTGACCATGTCTAATTGCTTTTTCTTTTCTTTTTTTGCTCAGGCATCATTTAGGATTACTGCTACTGCGACAGTCCTGGAGTTCAACCATGCTGCAAGGATAGTGAAAAAGATCAAACTAGTTGGTTATGCCTGTAAAATCTTCAAGAAGACTGCTTTTATTGAGGACATGTTCACTTCAGATCTTGAAATAGCGAGGTTTGAAGGTGCAGCCATACGAACCGTTAGTGGAATACGTGGGCAAGTGAAGAAGGTATTTTTATTACCCAGAGTATTAACCGAAAGAATCAACCCTATTATATTGCAGTTAAGCTTTGTTTCTGGTGTCACTTTATTTTCTGTTTTTACATCTATATGCTTATCATACTTTTACTTGTTATCAAGCTGTATGTTGCCTTTTAAAGTCTGTTGAGGTTCATAGCATGATCATGTTGTTTGGTGCATAAGTTGAGTTGGTATTAGATTATAGGTTATATAATCTTTTTGCTGATTAGCATTAGTTTTTTTTTTTTTTTTTTTTATGTTACTGGGCCCATAATTGGGAAACAGGACCCGGAGTGGTGTTTTCCAGATTATAAAATGTTTAGGGACATAATCTTTTCTATTTTATACTATGACTTCTGAACGTTTTCATTCTGATAGTTGCATCAATAATCAAAATGACATGTAAACTTTAACCAGTTTACCTCTTTTAGAAAATTTGCTTAAATGGTGGTATTTGGAAAAATGTTTTGAAACATTTGATGTATCTTAATTATTAGAGTGGGACATCCATGTCGAATGTTCATCAGAAAGAAGAAATCACATAATAAAATGCCGTGTCATTGTATTATGTAATAACTCTCCACTTGATGAGTGCACTTCAGTACAGGTGCTAACAGCAAGAGTTTCAACAACTTATCACAAAATACACGGTATTATGAACATGGCATAATCGTTTAAGCTTAGGAGGGCAGTTCCTTTTGGGCTCCTCCTGAACACCTCTCTGTTCGTTTACACGTGTGCTAATGCATGACAATTTGAAGTTCTCTATCTGATCACCAATGCAAACCATTTCACTTCCGTTTGGTTTGATGTTACAATCCTCTTTTTACACAGTTGTTTTGTATGCTTCTATTCACGGCTGAATTGCTTATGGTGTAGTTGTAGCTTCCTGGTTTGGTTTTATTATTATTGGTCAAATTAATTCACGCGGTCATTAGTAATTGAGTCCGAGTGTGGTTGGTAGTGAACATGACTTTGATTCATTGGTGAGGTTGATGATGAACGCGAAAGTAATAGGAAAATGATTAGCATGCAATATTTATAAGCAGTTTAAATATGGCTATAGGTTGAGCTTTCCGTTAGCTCTCTATCACACTTGTCTTATGCTCAAGGGAATTCGGTTTCTTAGTTTATATTTCATGTACTTTTAACTTATCCTTTGGTATTGCACTTGGATTTTTTGTTCTTTTAGGCTGTAAAAGAAGAGATTGCTAACAAGTCCAAGAAAAAGGGAGGACATGCCAAAGAAGGCATTGCTAGATGCACCTTTGAGGATAAAATTAAAATGGGAGACATCGTTTTCTTGCGTGCTTGGAGTCAGGTTGAAATTCCTCAATTCTACAACCCTCTGACAACGGCCTTGCAGCCCCGTGATAAGACCTGGCAAGGAATGAAAACAGTTGCTGAACTAAGGAGAGAGCAAAACCTTCCAGTGCCGGTCAACAAGGATTCTCTTTACAAGGTGAGGACAATCAGCTCTGATGAAGTCCTCACATCTCTACTCCATCTTTAGAAAGAAATAGAACTGAAATTAGTAAACAAATTCATTTTCATTTGTTTTGTGTTATTTTTCTCATTTTTTGTTTTTCTTTTGCTTAAAGCCTATTGAAAGAAAGCCAAGGAAGTTCAATCCATTGGTTATCCCCAAGTCATTACAGGCAGCTCTGCCTTTTGCATCAAAGCCCAAGGACATACCTTCTCGAAAACGGCCGTTGCTTGAAAATAGGAGAGCTGTAGTCATGGAGCCTCATGAACGAAAAGTCCATGCTCTCGTTCAACACCTTCAACTCATTAGAAATGAAAAGGTATGTAACACCCACAAATACTCTATAATTATTTCTTAAGAATTAAAGTATTCTCATGATCGCTTCTGCTAAACTTTTCATTTATCTATTATTTATTTAAAAAAAATTAATACGCATTTTCTTTAAAATTAGTAATGCCAAAAATGCATTTCAAAAGTAGGGCGTTGCAAGGTAATTACTGGAATCTTAAATTTCTAAAATAGTATTTCTTGGTTGGCTGCTCTAGTAAGTTGACTTTACTAGTCCTGTGTTGCTATTGGTACTAGTGGTCCGTGTCATTCCTAATTGTTTTGCAATATCGAATAATTTATTGTGTAAAATCAGCTCCCCTTAATGCAATATTGTTGTTTGTGGGTTCTTGAATATTTTGGGGGACATTCAAAAAGACGTAGTAGTTGAAGTTGGGAAGACCTCAAAGAACTTTCAATTTGAACTCTTAGTTTTTCCATACATTTTCAAGCATAGCTAGTCTAATTTGAATTTAATAATTTGAAACTTTGGAATGCCCTTTCTGTAGATTAAAAAACGGAAACTCAAGGAAGAGGCGAAGAGGAAGGCACAAGAAGTGGAGCGTGCAAAGGAAGAGCAAGTTTCGAAGAAGAGACAGAGAGAGGAAAGGAAGGGAAGGTACATACAAGAGGAAAAACTAAAGAAAAGGCGCAGAAATTCATAATCCTGATTCTTGAGTTATCGGCTTTTGCTGGTGCGTCAGGCATATGATATTTGATTGTTGCATTAAAGCATACGTTGTACATCTCTCATCAATCTCCAGGAACCTATGCTCCCCAAATGTGAAGTTGGGGAAAAAGCTGCCTCGGATAGGCAGATATAACAACTAATGCGGCTCCTTATAATTCTTTTTGTGCTGCATAATGTATTTTACAGCTGATCACTTTTAAAAGCAGAGTAAGCTTTCTCCCATGTGTAAGGCCTAACCATTTTGGCAAGGTGATGGGTGGATCTAAAAAATTATCGTCCAAGTCCTGAAGTCGAAATATGATATGGATTGGTGTCCCAATTTTGTAACATTTTGGTTTTCTGCACTATATTTATAGAGATGATTTTATTCAGACTCTGAAGCCTTAGTTATGGTAAACTGAAATGTACTATTTAATGGATTCACGGAAATATATAGGCGGACAGTTTTTTTTATCTTTCTTACAAGATCCATGATTACCTATTTCTTTGAATCTTGATTGGCAAGGTAGATGGTTGTTTAGGGCTTTTTCTAGTTTAATTCTGAAACTCCCAAATTATGAACAATCGACATACGCCATTTTTTTTAAGGATACTTCTCTTTGCTTTTTGATATGCTTTGAGACCATTAATAGTCTTAATTATATTGCAGATGCTACAAAATCCCCCTAATGATGAGGGAGATTTCACTTCCACCTCAACATTTGAATAAGATATAACTTGGATGCACCTTGCACAAATCTCAAAATTTAAATGAACAAGGGACCAGAAGGAACTAAGAAGGAAAGCCAATTGGACTTAATATCAAAGATAAAAAGTTCATATCACAAGAGATTTAAGTAGGATCCATTCATGCCTACTATCAATAAATGTGCTTTGTACACATTGCTATTATATCAATTAATGTATGTAAGTTCAACACAAGCATGAACCTTCAACCAATTCCCGGCATATAGGAAAACGATGAATAGGTATATAATGAATCATTATCTTGCCTTCCAGAAAAGAGTCGCTTGAAACAAGGTCAGTCGGCAAGCTTTTCTTTTCTTTTTAAACGCACAAATCATTAGAGCCATTCTAATTTTTTTGAAGTGACAAATATAACACATTCACCATAAATTCAACGCCACCTTATATACATGTTCCAATTTCATGAGATCACACCCGCAGATTGAATCATCATCATCTCAAAATCATCAATCTCCCATTTCCACACCACATTAAAACCACTTTGACCACGCAGATAACGTAATGACGGTGATCATTCTCACCAATAAGTCATGCCATTTTCACTATACCGAGCAGTTAGTCGCTTTTCCATCCAGTCAATGATATCCTGAGCGATTTCTTCGCGCTCAGGCTCAAATAGAAGGTCGTGCAGAAAACCTTCATAAAGTTTGATGTCCTTATGCTTGGACGGCGCCTCATTGTACAAATCCTGAGAAGCCAAAGGATCAGTAACTCTATCAGCAGTTCCGTGAAGAACGAAAAATGGGACAGTGATGGACTGGAAATTACGCATCAAATATGAGGAAATGCGTAAAATCTCGTGCCCAGTACGGACTCTTATTGGTCCAGTGTAGACCAAAGGGTCTGAGTACTTGGCTAAGAGTGCTGCAGGATCCCTCGAAACTGGAATTCCCCTTTTGTTAGCACCTTTGAATTGGAACCTTGGAACAACCATTGAAAATATTGGAGCCACAGCCTACAGACAAGGATAATGAAATTAAATTTATCATGCCAATGAGATATGATTCATTAATATAAATCTTATATAGGAAACTATATACTTAATTGGGATCATTATACAGATTACCCTTGAGGTTCAGTCTAATTAAAAAAAAAAAAAAAACTCAGCTATATTTCAAAATTACAAATACCCCATTGATATTTGTTTCTATTTTACAAATGCGTCCCTTCAAGAGGGAGGTATTTGTAATTTTATAAGATAACTGGATTTTTGTAGTTAGGCTCATCCGGAGTAGTTTTTGTAATAATCCCTATATAAATTGACTGGAACCGCAAATATCTGTTGTGGCCAGCATTTACACATTAGTTTTGTAGGGGAGAAAAAAGAAGTCTAGAGTAGATCAATAGAATTAATCAAAAACTTCACTGACCAGATTGGTGGTGGAAGATCTTTAAAGAATTAACATAAAAATAAGGAGCTCATAACTTACACCGACTATAGGATGCGCTGGCTTGACACGCAGAGCAGGTGAAGTCAATATGATTCCCTCCAACATTTCTTCTATATGGAGATACGAAGCAGCCTATTCGCATCACCAGAATTTCAACACAGTAAGAAGGATAGCAGACATATGTAGGATACAAGAAAGAAGAAAAGAGGATCCCAGACGGGCTTAGTTGTTGCAAACACCATACCTTCAAGACCACTGCCCCTCCTGTTGAATGACCAAACAAGAAGCATGGTACACCTGGGTTCTCTGATTTGACTTTTTCCAAGAAAGCGCCCTTTGAACAGAAGAATAGGTTTCTTTTAAACCACATTACATATTCAATATAATAATAAAATAGCAGCGCAAAGGAAATCTTGGCACAAGAGGCCAAAGGCAGCATACGCAAAATTAAGCTAAAAGCTTACAGTGTCATAACAACATGATCCAGTGAAGGTACATATCCATGCAATCCATCACTTCCTCCATGACCTATAAAGGGAATTTCAGTCAAATATTATAGACATTTTCTTGACTTTATTATTTGCAGCAGAATTTTAGACTCATCAGCAATTACATCACTGTTTAGCGAAATGAATATATGAAAATATATAAGCAGGACGAATGTTGAGATAGAATGACAACCCATGCCTAGTTAACTACTAGGTAATTATACACACTTTTTTCTTTTTTTTTTGGCTGAAATTTACTTCTAAAATACAATGTTGGGGCAAAAACAAAATGATACTCCTTGATGTTCTTCCATGCACTTATTTCGTTGCTTAATGCCACAGGGCTATCCATTGGAACAATACATTAACAAGGCAAAAAAAACAGAGAAAATAATAACAATTATTCAAATTTCATGATCTATCACTGAGCAGCAAAATTGTTAATGATTTCAAATTTCAGAAAATCATTAAAACGCACTTACCTATCCAGTCCATTGCAAAGACCCCAAAGTTGCAGGAGACCAGTTGTTTGGCAAATTGAGTGTACCGTCCACTGAAAGCAAAAGATTGGAAACAGTTACCAACCATAGATTAGTATCAACAGCTTTACTTTAGAGAGGAAACATGAAAGAAAATGGAAATTCAAGTCAATTCCATACCTGTGTTCATTAAGTCCATGAATGATAATGAGAATACCCCTGAAATATAAGCCCTTTGTGAGAAAACATATAAAGTAAAACAAGCAATAGCTAAAAATTAAGGAAGTATATGGTTTAGACTTAGACACAAGGAATGTAAACCACAAATAGAATAAGATGCCAACACCATTACATACATAAGATAACTTTATAGGGCAATGAATTACAGCAAGTACATACAAGCATGTAAAAAATGATGCAAAAATTCATAAGCACATAAGGGATATCTGGATAACCATATGGTCCATATCTCGTGATTGTCGTACAAAAACAAATACATGTACATCTGGCTAACATATTATCAAAATCAAAGAGCCATGCTAAAAAATTCAAATATGCTACAACAATTTTGTTCAGCCAAGAATACATAAAAACCATGATGAAAACTATTATTCCATCTGTCCAAATCAGAATCTCCAATTTGTAAAATTTACGACAGCAATTGAAACTAACTAATTCTAGACCATCAGTTTTCACAATTTTATTACTGTGGAACTTTCATCATATAATACTCCAATTGTTATGTTTATAACTATTCGAACAGTACTCTTTCGATGATTTAACTAAACTTTCTTATCACACAATAAATAATTATCAGATTAGGTCAACAACGCACTAGTAAACATTCACGCGTATTTGTGGACAAAAACAGAGAAAATTAAGCAATCGAATGACCGATACTACCGAAAGCAAAACTTCTCGATTTCACTGTCGCGTAAGCATCAAACCACAGAAAACGAACAAAGCATACTTTATTTCGCCGGAGACCGGGAACCACGACCGACAGAAGAGAGCATTCCGTCTTACACCAAAAAACAACGACGTCGTGCACTGGCACCCGCTGTTATCCTCCGTCACCATCTCTATTGCCTCCGCCAAAGCCCTGCGCCTCATCGTATCCTCCTCGTCTCTCCGGATGCCGAACTTTCGACGCCTCACGGAAGGCGGCGCCGTTTTAGGGGACGAAGGCGGTGAGGCGGCGGCCGATGACAATCGATTGCGGCGAGGAAGGACGAGTAGGATCCAGACAAAGAAGGAATAGATTAAGAGGAAAGTTCTACGAAAAGACTCGTAGGACAGGACCGACTGACGGAGGTTTCTGAAGACCGGTATTATACGGCCGCTGGCACCGGATGTAAGCTCCTCCACCTGCAACGCCACCGTTGCCTCCATTTCTTAGCTTCCTTTGAATAAACTGTGAAGATTGTTTGCTGTGTAGGTAATGGTATATATGCAAAGGGAAAATTGTCCAAGGTCGATCGAGAGAGAAAAATAAAGAGAGAGAGAAACTTTGACGCGTTATAGCGGGGATTCTATAGACGAAAAGGAATGTGCGGAAAATTGGCTCCTGTTTCTATTTCTCCAGTAATTTGCAGTTCGAATATCCATTTAACTGTTGTGCATCAGTGCGATTGTGCGGAATCTTATTGTAAGAAAACGAGACAAAAACTTGCCTGAGATGGTCTTAAGGATTTAGATCCATGAGATGGAGCTCTTACACAAAGTTTTAAAAGTATTTTTTTCAGATTTTATTTTTCTTAGGGTTTATATTTATTTTGTTAGGGTTTATTTTGTTTTTTGGGTTTATTTTTAATTGATTTGGGTTTTTAGGATTTTTAGTTTTTTTAGGGTTTATTTTTTATTTTTGGGGTTTATTTTTGTTTTTCGGGTTTCTTCTTCATGGTTCATGTTTTTAGGGTCAATTTTTGTTTTTTCATGGTTCATTATTATTTTTAAATTTATTTTCATGGTTCATGTTCTCAAGACGGAGCCCTTAGGAGGTCCGTCTCACGGATTTAGATCCGTGAGACCGTCTCACAAGAGACTTGCTCAGAAAACGATTATAAAATTGCATTTTGTTATACTGTATAAAACGTATTGAACTATTGGTAATATATCTTAAAACAAAAATTGCTAATATATCTTAATTTTATTTTAAACATAAATTTGTGATTGTAGATATAGGAAATTTATTATCAATTTTACATATCTTGTAAAACTTGCTTATTTATTATTAATATATTTATTTTTATTATGGAATTAAAACAAATTCGAAGATTAAAAAGATATTTAATTAATGAGAGAAATAAAATATTACAATGTGCTAAATTATAATATTTTAGCCATAAAGATTTTATCTTGTAAATTATGGAAATAAGTACTTTAGTAATTTTAATCAGATTAAGGCAATAAATGTCCATTAAATGATGAAACACCAATCAAATGGTCTTGGGTCAGAAATTAAAATTGTCAAAAACTCTTTTCTCCACCACCCAACATGTTTCCGGTACTCGCTAGGCAACTCACAGGTAGGGATGGCAATTCAACCACCCCCCTCCCCCAATCAAGACCAGACCCACCTCACCCCATTTGGATCGCCTTGCCCCATGACTCGTGGCGGGCGGGGCGAGTCTGGGTATCATCTCCGTCCCGTAGGTATCTGACCCGCCCCATGCATTTTTTAAAAATATATTTAATATATATTTTACATGTACATTATATAACATAATATAATTTTATGCACTTAATATTATATTTAACATATATAATGACAAATTTTATAAATAATATGAATTTATAATACATAATATAATATTAAAAAATTATTAATAATATTGTTGAGGACAAAAATGGTATTTTATAATTTAATTAAATATAATTCATTTTATATTTTGTTATTTAGTATTAATTGTTCAATGTGCTCTTGATAATTAAATCGGCCCAAAGGAGTTCGGGTTTGGTCCGAGCGGTCGTTTTCTCCTACGTGGACTGGCCCATAGGCCATATTCTTCTACACGGCCCACGAAGCCCTTCTCCCAGGTATAAAAAAGTTCCTTCTATTAACGGTAAGTAATTAACTCGTAATTAATTATTTTCTACGTATTCAGTATTCGTTTACTGTCTTAATTATCTCTCGTTCACTATGCTCACTTGAGCGTCGGAGGGGCCTCCCCGTAACACCCCCAGGGCCCTATAACATTTTCACGTGTGTGCAGGCAAGTTCTCAATCGAAGGAGTTAGCACTTTCAGGAGCAGAAGACGAGAAGGCTTTTCTCTCGGGAAGAGGACAAGCTCGATGATTTTCCCCTCGGGAAGATGATCAATGTGAAGACTTCCTCTCGGAAAGAGGATTTTGGTCAATTCAGTTGATGCTCGAAAAAGCAGCAAATATAAAATACAAAATAAAATAATAAAATAATAAAATTATTTCTAATACGGGGTGACCCGCCCCCGCGACCCATGGAGGGACGGAGAGGGTATGGGTATTGAGATACCCGTCCCACCATGGCCCATTACCATCCCTAATCACACGGCTTGATGCAATAGCATGCAAACAACGCTATATTTTTTTTTTATGAAATCACTACCTTTAGGTACACAAGGGGCTACCTAGACAAATAATTTTTTATTTTTTTTGGCTGGGGAGGGGGGGTTAATTATTTTTAGGCGGTCTAACTAAATAAAAACAATATTTAAACACTAAAATTAATATTTATAAAAAGGTACATGGAACATTGAGTTTTTAAAATTTATAGAGAGAACACTCTGCTAGGGTGTTTTGGTTCCGCCATTGTTCTTAATTGTTATGATTAATATATTGAATTAGTCGTAAAGTTCCTATTTAGAGTTTTTTGTTTTTTTGAAAAGCCTATTTATTTAGAGTTATTAAGAGTATCAAATACGGACAAGAAATCAGGATGGGAAAAAAAAAATTACAAACGAGTATTTTATAAATTTTTTATTAAAAGTTTAGTGAAAAAGGTCGATTGATAAAATCTAAAAAATTTATTATATGAATTCATACACGTTAATATACAAAGCTTCCCAAAGCTTTACCAAATACTACACGTCAATATAACAAACTGATATTCCTAGCAGAATTTGCAGTACTAACTGGAGAAAATAGCAGAAAAGCTGACAGCAGAGAGAACCGGCTCATGGAACACGGGAAGGGGAAAGATCTGGTGCGACGAGAACTACACTTTAAAGATTGAGAACGCGCCTGTGGACCGGTGGATTATCTGCTGATAATAGGAATACAGATATTAAATGCACTTGTCAACGTGTCACTCTATCATTTGATGACATTTGTGGTAATGTGGGCCCACTGGTTGTAAGGCTGGTGTTTAAGTGGATCAGGAAGCTTTTTAGTTGCATTAGATTGCAGCCTGCGGTTTCATTTAGTTTTGCCGTCTGAAGTGACTTTCCTTTTAAAAAATGATTAGGCGGTACTGGTAAGTGGTACCCTGGCCTGGTAGATAGGTCATAGGTGGCCGAAATTTTATTCTTTTCGATTTTACCCATTCATTTCTCTTTTTAATTTAATATGTTTTGTATAATAGTTTCTAGCTCAGCATGCTAATTTAGAACAAAATTTTCATAAATTGTAGGAGTAATAGATAAAAGTCGACCATCCGATTAATTAATATGATTCGTAGGGAACTCGAATGGTCCATTGTCCATCATTTTAAAAAAAAAGATTCAATCAATTTCATCCAGTAAAAAAACCTTACAATTGACTATGAAGATCAAAACTATAACACCGACAAAATTATAAATCTATGGAGATTTATAACATAAAAATATTTTAAATCTATACAATTTTATCCACAATATATTAATTTTATTTATCATATTTTATTTTATTAATTTTAAAAACTAAACTCTTAAGCATTTATAATTTTGATTGTTCCCATTATTTCTTTTATGCACTGATTTATGTTATTTTATTTATTTTAATTATTTTAAGTAATTTATTTTACATATTTTTTTATTAGAAAATATAAAATGGGGAACTCGACTCCCGACGCAAAGTGAAAAATGGTACGAGAATGGTATTTGAGATAAAATATGGGGACGAGAATGATATGTCCAATATCAGCCCCGTTCCCGTTCATTGTCATCCCTACACAAAGGGAGGCTAAAAAATCCAATAAAGGAAATCTAAATGAGTATTGAAACGCATAGAAACGAACTCGAGCCAATTGTTCTAAAAGAACTCTACCACTAAAACATAAGTTGATCCTATACGCAGGGGCGGAGCTAGCGTGTAGCTTTGGGGGCTAAGTAAATTTTTTTTTTTTTTTTTTTTTTTGGGGGGGGTTAAATCAATAAAAAATAAATATCTAATAGTAAAATTTATATTTTAGAATAAAATATACATAGAAAATATTAATTTTCAAAAATTTTGGGAGGGCTAAACCCCCCGGTACAAAGAGGATACGCCCCTGCCTATACGTGTAGTAACTGTTACATGTATTTGATATCTGGAAAATATATGATATAGTTGTTTCATGAATTTGACATATATAAAAAAATGTAATGATCAATATATAATTAACTTTCCCATCCCCTCAAAAAAAAAACTTTCCCTTTAAATAATAATATAAATGTATAAATATTATTTAATCTAATTTCATAATGGTTGAGAAAGCATGTGTTGGTGTACAGGTGACCGGATAAGATTGTAGATACATGTGTTAAACAATTAGGCCAAGTTTTGTGGTTACAAATTAGGTGTTAGGTTGGATAAATCTAAGATTCTGTGCATAATTTTAATCAATTGTAGCATGTGGGTGTAGTTTGCTTTTGGTCCACAATCTTCTTAGGAGCATCGAAAATCTCTATTATTGATTTGAATTTTGAACTATGCAACCTTTCTAAGTTCTAACTTCCACCGATCTCTCTAAATAAAAAATATACTTGATAAAAAATATACTTGATAAAAAATATTATATTTGTAACTTTCAACGATCTCATAGGATCTTTAGAGAATAATTATATTGAAAATTCTATGATCTTGCTCGGCGTTTTCTAAGTTCGTGCTGAACAATATTTCCAAAAAAAAAAAAAGCAAAAAAGTTTGTGCTGAACAATATTTATTTCTCAAAAAGAAAAAAAATACATTTTTAAGGTTTAATTTAACGATACATATCTGAACCCCTCGAGTTTTTGTGATGAACCCTTGAAAAGAACAAAAGTTTTGTGCCCTTAAAAAGTCAAAATTTTGAAACTTTTTTTTCCCCTTTTTTTGCCAAATTATCTTTCATTATGCTTCTATCAGTATAAACCTTAATTTTTGAATCACAACTGATATGGAAATTACTATGTTAGCCTCGCCTAGGTCAAAATTATTATTTTGATCTCATATCGTTTGAAATTACTAAGATGTCTCCATGATCCGCGATTTTTTTATATGGGTACCGACCCGGCTCGAAAGACCGAGTCGGGTCGCCCGCGAGCCCTACACCGTCGATGGGGTGCCACATGTACGATGATCCGCATTTCATGGTGAATAGTACTTATAAATACAACACGAAAATCAAGGTAAAAGGTAATTTGTCATTATTCTAAATTACATCGCATTTCTTTAGCTTTCTAAGACCTCAACTCCCGATTTTGACTTAGGCATCGAGGGCCATACCGGAGTCATCGTAGCTAGCCTAACGTATATTCATTTTTCAGTACCTCGAACAAAGTACATGACCTCGCTTTTTGGGGACCCTAGGTCAAGTCACCTCGTGGGAAGTACCTCACCTCGCATCGTGGGACCCTAGGTCAGGTACATCTGATTTACCTTCCTAAATCAGTTGGCGCTGTCTGTGGGAACGAGGTTTAGCTAAATATGGAGGAAACACCAGGGAAGACGTTGGAAACACCTAAGCAAACATCGGAGACACCTCAGCGGGTCATGGAGGAACCTCCCCGAGGAGGGTCTCGGGTCCCCCATTCATTCATCGCAGTTCACAGAACCTTCTTTGGTTCGGGAAGGGGAGCAGATGATTCACATGGAAGCTAACGACTTTGAGAAGATGCTTGAAAAGATGTTGGAGGATAGGGAGAGAAAAGGCAAGAAGGCTATGGAGGCACCTCCTCAAGATTCCCCACTGAAAGAAGGAAATGAGGAGAAGCGAAACAAAGTACAAAATTATTTGGAAGAGGTGGCTAGCCAAGCAGTTAGGCCACCAGCGAGGCGACCAACGGAGGTCGTAGGCGAACCAGTTAACAAGCCAGGGTTCATAAATGAACTGAGCGAACAAATGGAATATTTTACTCGCCATCTATATGATTTGAAGGGAGGAGCTGTAACGTCCGCTTTGCAAAAAATGGGATCTCCATTTCCTCCCGAGATCCTAGCCGAGGTGGTCATGTCGAACTTCAAGCGCGCTGATCTCCCGAAATATGATGAGAATAGGGACCCTTAGGAGCACCTCACTGCTTTTGACCACGCGATGCAATTATATGGGCAATCTGATGCCATGAATGTTATGAAATTCATCACCACGTTGATGGGAAAAACGCATGAATGGTTCATGGGATTACCTAGGGGAACTGTGGTCTCTTATAAGCAGTTGGCTCGAAAATTCTTGTATCAGTTCGCAAGCCAAAAACGAGCTCGAAGGTTGGCTTCACACTTGTTCACTATAAGGCAAGGAGTCACTCATGGATTTTATAAATCGGTTCAATGATGAAGCTTTGGAGGTGCAAGATATGAGAATCACTATGATGACTAATATCCTTATCCTTGGATTGAAAAAAGACCCTTAGCATCTGCACTTGCTCGCGAACCACCCGTCGATAAGGAACAATTAATGGAGGTGACCCAAAAGCACATACATGAAGAAGAGATGAATGCTCTGAAAGATCAGGAGTGGTCCCAAGTGGCTCAGGCTCCACGAGAACGGAGGGATCTTAGAGAGAGGCTTCAGTTTAGGAGTGAGAGAGGTCTAGACCGAGGTTCAGATCAAGATCGCCCTAGGATAGCGAGGCACAATAAATATACTTTGTTGAATGCGCCCCAAAGTCATGCCTTAATAGCCATAGAGCGAGTTGATATGTTAAGGTGGCCAAAAAAGATGAAGACAATTTCAGGCCGAAGAAACAAGGACAAATATTATCGTTTTCACAAAGACCATGACCATGATACTGAGGACTGCATCCAATTGCGAGACGAGATTGAAAGGCTCATTCAGCAAGGTTACTTGCAAAATTTTGTTTTGAAAGAATAATGGGGTAGAGATGGAGGACCTAACCGGGACCCTAGGCAAAGATCACTGGCTCGCAAGTCGTGAAGCCGGTCAAGAGGTCTCTATGAGACCGGGCATAGGCAAGAACACCCAAGGGAACGCTCTAGGCCTAAGCAAAATCGGGAGAGAGATAACTTGCCTCGTAGGGGAGTTATACACATGATAGCAGGAGGTCCTACTGAAGGTGATTCGCAGAGCGCGAGGAGGAAGCATGCGCGTAACCTCACTCATGATTCTAAAAGGAAGCTGAAGGTTATGAGTGTCCAAAACTCTAGCCATATTATGTTTGATGGTAGTGACCTTGCGGGGGTCGAGGTAGGTTAGAACAACGATGGTGATCACTACGGATATCGCCAACTTTGTTGTACAAATAGTCTTGGTGGACAATGGGAGCTCAACATACGTACTTTTTATGCATGTGTTGAGGAAGATGGAATTGAATGTAACCGCCTTACATCCAGTTTAGGGGTGTCAATTAGGTCCATCGGGTCGGGTTCGAGTTTGGTTTCGGGTCGATTTCGGGTTATGCTCAAAATGCATCAAAAAATAAGTAAAAAAATAAAACAACTACATTTTAGACAAATTGGTAACTTCGTGTCGGGTTCGTGTTAGTCGTGTTTGGGTTCGGTCGTGTTCGGGTTTCTCTCAAGTAACCCGTGTCGGGTTCGTTCGGGTTCTCGGGTTCTCGTGTCGGGTCAGGGATTGACACCCCTAATCCAGTTGATACTCCGCTGACGGGGTTTGGAGGAAGCGAAGTGGTCCCCCTAGGAACAATTGATCTCCCCACCTTGTTAGGCGAGACGTTGTGCTGAAAGACAATCATGATCATGTACCTGGTGGTATATGTCCCCTTCCCTTATAATGTGATCATGGGGGCGACAGGCTAAATCAACCGGTTCAAGTCGTGGTATCCACCTACCACCGAAGATGAAGTTCCCTACAACAGAGGAGGAGTGGGTGAAGTGCGAGGTGATCAGAAGACGGCTAGAGAATGTTATAATGTCTAGGGGTGATCAACAAAAACTAAAAACCGCTAAAACCGACCGAATCAAACCGCACCACACCGCAATTTCTTATTTATCGGAAAAACCGCGATTAATATTTTCAATCGAGACCGCACCGCAAAAGATGGTGCAATTACAATTTCAAGTCTCAAACCGCACCGATCACACCGCAAGTAGAATACTACATATATGTATATATATTCAATATATATTATTACATTTCTCGGTCTATAGTATATTTGTGTATAATTATGAATTGTCATATTTAATTATTTTTATTGGTTTATTGTGGGTATATTAGTTAATTTACTTAATAATCTAATATATCAAAGCCTTCATTTCTTGTTATGGATGTAAATTGTATAATAAGATTTATTTTGGGAAATTTGTGACAAGGAGATTGAAATATTGAAGTTATGGGAGAGTTTGCAAAAATTTATGCTTTTAGAAAAAATAATTTATTGTAGCAAAAGTACTAGTAGTTGAGAATCAGAAGTTGATAGAGTTTAAAAATAAAATCAAAAGTTGAGAATCAGAAGTTGAGTTAAGTGAAAAAATTGTAGATGTGTTTATTTGTTTATAAAAATCAAACTAGGAGTAGAAGTACAAATCTAAAGCATCCATCTCCATGCTTTTAGATTATAATTAAATGAATAGAAGTTGACACTTGCAAACACTAAAAAGTGATTTTTTTAAGCAGAAATATAAGAAACACTTTTTTTAGTGATTGCAAACACTCTCTATATCTATTAGATTCAAATATTATATGTTATTGAAGTTGTTATAATATTCAATTTAGATAACAACGTATTATTAACTTTTTAGTTATCGAATTGATAAGTTTTTTTTTACTTATTTTGATTGTTCCATATAATATTCACGTACAATACATTAAAACCGCAAAACCGCCCGAAACCATTAAAAACCGCATGTTTATTTTATTCTAAAAAACCGTGACTTAAAATCAAACTCTTGGCCGAACCGCACTTAGCAATCCGGTTTGAAAATAATGAAAAAATCGCCCAAACCGCACCGTGATCACCCCTAATAATGTCTCCCTAAAAACAAAAAAGGAGGGGAGAGAGGTTAGAACCATAAAACAGATAACACGGGAAGAAGAACTTGGGTTAGATAAAAAAGAAAAGGAGAAGGTCAAAAAAGCTAGGACAATGGCAGAGTGTATGGTTGAGCCAACGCAGCAATACAAGGTAATTGAGCTCGAGCTAGGTGACCCGGATAAGTTCACTAAAATAGAGTCCCAAATGACCCGGATAAGTTCACTAAAATAGTGATGATTTAGTTTTTAAGGAGACGTGGACAATTTTGCCTAGAAGCCTTCTGATTTCCAAGGTATAGACCCTGAGGTGATGGTTCATCGTCTGAATGTGGATCTGTTAGTGAGGCCAGTGAAGATTCAGTTCATAGAATGGTTGTGGAGATTCAGTTCACAGAATGGTTGTCAAATGTGGTTGTATTACCTAAGGCTAATGATAAATGGAGGATGTGCATAGACTTCACGGACCTGAATAAAGCATGTCCTAAGGATCGTTGCCCTCTGCCTTGCTTAGCATGATGGATGCTTATCAAGGGTACCATCTGTTAGATAAATGTTTTTATCATGATTTTGATGATTATGTTCGATTTTGTTCAAATATGTTTTTAAACCAAAACTATGTCCCTAAATGTTGTCTAAATACTTCCGATCAACTTAAAATGTTTTTACTATTTTTCGGAGTATTTCTTGAAGTTTATTTTCAATAAAACATGGACAACACATTTGTTTCAGCTCGACTCGGCCAGTCGCCTATAGGGCAACCCGCACTGAGTTGAGTCGAGAAACAGAAAATGGGACGTAAGAAAAAAATAGGGCAGGGCGACGGCGGTGCGGTCGGTCGGTCGCCGACCGGGCGATTGCACTGGGAGTTGGATTTTTGTTCCGACTTCTCTGTTTCAGTAAAATCTTCGGGCGGCAACAGGTCACAGTCACGACTAAGGCGACCGGTCGCACCACCCTTCGACCGGTCCCATGTGTAAAAATTCGCAGAATTCAATTTCAATCTTATCTCTGCGCTGACCGGTCGAACCCCATGTTTATCAAAGAAACTATCCGCTATGCGTTTTGGACAACTTTTCCCTATTTTGTGGGATTGATTTCTAACAGCTATATTGATCATTTTAAATGGTTTCTTTTGCAGCAAATCACTCCCCAAGGAGGAGCCAATGTCTGGAAATGAAAGCCAAGTCCTCTCCTATAAATAGATGCTTCATTCAAGCAACAAGACACAACACACAATATACAAGCAAAGAGCAATTGAGCAAACACTTTCATATATCTTGTTGTATTAGCCTAAGCACTTTCACTTGCACTTATTTGAGGTCTAGGCTTTCAATTTTTGATTACACTTGTACTCATATTGTATCAATCATTATTGAGTTGTAATCTTGATTTTGGTCATCATTCAACACAAGATATCCTTGTGAGTATTCTTGTGGTAAGAATACACTTGGGTGATCTAGGTGATAGATGTTTGAAGGTTGTGGTAATCTTCAAAGGTGTTGAAAGAGGGTTGTGGTAATCCTCAAGGTGGTGAAAGAGGGTTGTGGTAATCCTCAAGGTGGTGAAAGAGGGTTGTGGTAATCCTCAAGGTGTTGTATTAATTTTTGGTAAATTAATTAAATCTTTTTTTCTTTTTAAAATCCATCCCGGAGATAATGGGGTGGTAGAGGATTAGGCCCTAGGTGGGTTGAACCTCTTTAAATCAACGAGTGTTGTTTATTTTCCACATTTACATTCTTGTTATCTACTCGTTGTTTCGAAAAAGAGGGTGATTTGCAAAAATCGGCATAATCTATTCACCCCCCTCTAGATTATTGTAGCCACTTGGACTTACACCATCTAATCTTTATGGCGGAAAAAGATAGGGATAAGACCTCATTTGTGACGGAGAATGGAGTTTATTGTTACATGGTAATGCCTTTTGGGCTAAAAAATGCAGGAGCTACTTATCAGAGGTTGGTCAACCTCGTGTTAAGAGAGGAAATTGGAAAATCGATGGAGGTGTATGTTAACGATATGTTGGTAAAAAGTGTAAAGGAAGAAGATAATCTTGAGCATTTGAGACATGCTTTCAAAATAATGCGAGCCTACGGTATGAAGCTGAATCCGACGAAGTGCACCTTCGGAGTTCGAGGTGGAAAATTTTTAGGCTTCATGGAGCACGAGATGGGGATCGAAGTGAACCTAGAGAAAATAAAGGATATAATGGAGATGATTTCGCCTAGAACAAATGAAGTGCAACAACTTACGGGAAATATTGCTTCACTAAATAGGTTTATTTCGAGGTCAGCTGATTGCAACCTCCATTTTTTCATTACTTTGAGAAACATTAAGAAATTTTAATGGACGGAGCAATGTGAGAAGGCATTCGAAGATTTGAATAATTACCTTATGTCTCCACCTTTATTGTTCAAGCCCAGAAAATGAGAGCCTCTATTTTTATACCTAGCCGGGTCAAAGCGAACCGTAAGCTCGGTATTGGTAAGAGACAAAGAAGGGTTTCATCGCCCAGTTTGGTATGTGAGCAAGTTGTTGCAAGGAGCCGAAAAGAGATATCTTGAGACTAAAAAGCTAGCTCTAGCCTTAGTGGTATCAAGTGTTAGCAAAACCGAAGCTATCGGGTCGCTTAGTAAAATAGTACATTAAATTGGGGGAGCAAAACATCGGTGAGGGCTCAAGTGTTAGACGATTTCGTTAGCATAGCAAGTGGGCCGGAAATTGAGAATCAAAAAGAGAAAGTGACGTGGTTGTTACACGTGGATGGGTCGGTAGTGGCTACAGGAGGAGGAACTGGATCTTGTTGCAAAAACCTAATTCTTTCGAGATCAAAGTGGCATTTCGCTTAGAATTCGAGGTGACAAACAACGAGGCTGAGTATAAAATTCTTTTGGCAGGACTAAAAATGGCGGAGAAATGTAATGTGAAGAGGTTGGTAGCCTACACCGACTCGCGACCGATCCATTAGTAATTATTTGGAGAAAGCGAATTAGTTAATGGAAAAGTTCAAATTTTTTCAACTGCAACAAATCCCAAGCAATGAAAATGAGCGAGCCGATGCTTTAGCTCGCATCACGAGTGCTGTAACGGGGAACAACTCGAGGAAAATGATCGTATTAGTGGCAGCTCAGTCGGACTTGTTAGCGGAGGAAGGTCTCGTCAAGCGATATCCAAGCAAAATGTTAGTTTGTTCAATTGATACTCCGAACGATTGGATGGAAGAGCTGAAGAGTTTCTTAGAATGGAACTTTACCATCAGATCCGATAAAAGTTAGAAGAGTCCAAGTTAGAGCATCTAGGTTCCAAATGATAGACAATGAGATGTACAAAAGATCAATATGAGGGTCGTTACTGAAGTGCCTTGGACCAGAAAAGGGCAATGTATGTGATGAGGGAAATTCATGAAGTCAACCGTAGTAACCATTCGGGAGGCAAGGCGCTTACCCAAAAGGTGATACGTTAAGGTTACTTTTGGCCAACCTTAGCAAATGATACGATGAAGTTTGTCACAAAATGTGCAAAGTGTCAGTTCCATGCGAACCTAACTCACCAACCTGCGACCCAGTTGGAAACGATCCCCATGGCTTGTCCTTTCGACCAATGGGGAATCGATATTTTGGACCCATTTCCAATAGCTAGAGCTCAAAATAAATTCATCATTGTGGCAGTAGAGTACTTTTCTAAGTGGATTGAAGCCGAGGGAGTAGCTAGGATAACGGGAACCGAGGTCATGAATTTCTTGTGGAATAATATCGCCTGCAGATTTGGGCGCCTAAAATTTTAATTTCAGATAATGGTACTCAAGAAGGTGAAAGAATGGTGTGAAGAATACAAAGTCAAGCAAAATTTCACAACTGTTGGGAACCCTCAAGCAAATGGGCAAACCGAGGTCGCAAATAGAATTATACTACAACACCTAAAAAAGAGGCTAAAGGAAGCAAAGTCATATTGGGTTGATGAGCTTCCTGGAGTTCTTTGGGCATACCGAACGACCCCATGGACTTCGACGAGGGAAACGCCCTTTAGCCTAGTGTATAGGTCAGAAGCATTTGTGCCCGTCGACATTGGAGAAACTTCGCTTAGGGTCGCTTGCTATGATCCTGAGAAACATAATGAGGCTAGATGTAGGTCCCAAGGGGTGTAAGTGTAAGGTTTAGAAGGGGGGGGTTGAATAAACCTTACCAAATTTTCGATTTAGTCCTTTTAAATCTCTGAGTTTTTTTGTGTCCTTGATGGATCGAATTAGTTACTCAAGAGAGTTAATCTCTCAACGCATTTCACAGTGAAATTTGTTAATAGAGTAACTCATTTGTTGGCTATAATTTGACTCAACCGTGGTTTTGTTTTATTGGAAGACTTAACACCCTTAAGTTTGATTAAGCAAGTTTTTACTGACTTGATTTAGTACTTTATAAATTATCAAATGGATAGCAAATTTATCACAGATATAAGCAATTTAAAAGTGCGTAAATTTAAATCTTTGAAATGTAAATGACACAAAGAAAGTTTTTATAGAGGTTCGAAGATGGGGTAATTCTTCTACTCCTCTCTTCTCCAACTCCCGGAGGAATCCACTAAGTAATGATCGGTTTACAAAGTGGTAACAGTCCGGATACAAGTCTTGATCACAAAGACCGACTTGATCCTTTGGGACTCGATGAGACGCCTTGATCACTCGGTGGCTTCTCGTACAACTCGGCCTTCTTCACAGGCATTTGCCGCTTTACTACATGACTCACTTGCTTAAGCACTTTGGATTTGATCACGAAGCCCTCCAAGAGCTTAAGACTTGGTTCGACGCCTTGAACCTTTCTACAATCCTTCCGGAATGTAGACCCCTTGTTTTCAAAGGTTTCCTCTTCAACTGGTTGAAGTTCTCTTTCATTCACAGGTAAGTGTTGGATTGATGTACTTCGAAATGTAGGCTTGAGGATTGAGATTGTTTAAGTTTTCTGATGTGCTTGTATATCTCACGTATGTGTCATTCATATATTTTTCTCAAACAAATTCCTCAGCCTTTTATAGTGAACTTTCAAAAATTTGCCCGTTGAAGAGATAGGCTCATTTTTTAAAGTCACTTTGCAATCGTTGGCTTGCGAGTTCTTGGAATTGCCATTTCCTCGTATGAATTGTTTTATCACCTTTTCGCATTCGACACGGTGTAGTGCTTCCCATTGGTTCATTCCTTTTGCACGCTTCAGTGGACCGAGCACTCCAAGAAAGGTAGTATGGAGATATTACTTGTTTAAGTAAATCTCTTGATTTCTCGGCAACGGTTCTTTTACGATTATCTCGACTTGATCGCTTTTCCTTGCTTTCCCAGGTGACTTAGAGTCGACTTCCAATCATGGATGACTCTTCATCATGACCTTGAGACTTGGCTTCTCTTGAGTTGACTTGACCGATGTTCCACTCACCGCATCTCACCGCTTCTTCCGCCGAGTTCCGTCGCTTCTTCTTTGTCAGACTCATCTGTCTCTCAGAGTTTTCCTTCAAGCCTTGATTGTCTTCTTGCATGTTAGGGCGTAGCCGACTTAACTCGGCTTGGCCACTCTAATTGTTACAATACATTTTACAAAGAAGAATGGGGTGCCAACTTTCTATTCTAAGTTTTACATGGCATTCATCAAAATCTAAACAATAAAATTCCTAACAATTTCCCCCTTTTTGATGATGCCAAAACTTAAATCATACAAAGATGCAAATAACAAAGATACATATAGATAGTGTATTGACATAGAATGTATGCGCAGAATCAATCTTTTTATTGATCATGTCATTCTTGTACTTAACACTGTTGTTTACAAGGTGTATCGAGTATGTAATTGTCTTCACAAAAAAATAGAAAATATATAGCTTTATTACAGAAGACTTACATTGTATGTATTTACATATAAAATACACGAAGGGTTGGACAGCAACACTTCATCTCCTTCGTTGTCTCCTTCTTTCATCTTGATCAAGATCTTCTCTTCTTCTTCTTTCTTCTCGTCGTCACCGCTTCTTTTTTTCTTCTCATATGCCTTCCCTGGCGCCTTCATCTTTCCTTGTTTTTTTCTCGTCTCTCCCGCCATAGCCGAGTTTGTCTTTTGTTTTCTTCTTCTATTCTCTTTACATACTCGGCGTTGGTTTTAGCCACTCGCAAGTTCGCCACTTGGTCAAGCCCCACCCAAAGAGATCCCCTCCTTTCTTTCCGGATCTACGTATTCAATATTCTTGGGCAGAGGCCTAGTCCAAGCTTCTTCCTCCACTTTGTTTCTTCCTCTACCTGCGGGCGTATCAGATGGGGCCTTCTTCTTTCCGGTGAGTGCCAGCGGAGTGACAGCAGAGCGATCGGTTGTCTCATTGTCACTTTAGCCTTCTTCACATAATGTGAGACCCTTTTCCCAAGACAGTCCAAGCTTGAGCCATGGACATATTTGCAAAATATCCTTGATTCGAGCGTTTTGAATTCGTCAACCGATCTCGCTCGTCTGCCCCGACATCCGAAATGGCATACGTGTCTCTGTCAACCGGAATGCCTCCGTGTTCTTTCAAGATGTTCATCACCCTGGCATCCATTCTTCCTTCCACCTCCTTCATCCCCGCTTCAATTGCTTTTCTCTTCTCGGCCATAGATACAAAGCCCAGAGTGTTGGAGTGGCAGAGTCACTGGGAGTTTGTCGCTTATAATGTCATTTTGTGTGAGGACCCTGTTGGGGGTTTGTGCAATCATCAAGGTCATATCTTTTGATCCTTCCCCCTCGTGATTTTCCTTTCTTAAGTTTCAAAATTTCCTCGGTGATTTTCCTTCTCAACTGTTCCCTTGTCACCGCTTCCTTTCTTTCGAGCCAGATTTTCTTTGCTTTAAGGTATTCCTCTTCCCCTTTTGGCATCATCAAAGGATAGAGGAACCCGGGGAACATGGCAAGCATGAAATCGAAGTCTTCTTCGATGGTTGAATTTTGCTTCAAGTCATTGCGTTGTATCTTGCCGCACTGAAATTGATCGAGTAGCGTTGGATTCTCAATAAATCGGCTTCATCTCACCATGAGAAGGCTGAATTTTCTTGTCATGTGTTCTTCCAAACGCCGTATATCATTTGCATTCTCGCTCACGCAGCAGCCTTGATCTCGGCGGTGTGAGCTTCATGCATATGTTCAATGTGTTCCCTCGAACTTCGTTTTCGCATCAACATTTTCACTCTCCACACGTGACTTGTTGAATAAGGTTCAAGTATCTCACTTGTTCCACACGCATTGATTCTCAGCTTTGTTGCCACCATTCCCTTATCCCGACCGTGATGCCTCTCAAGTCATTTGTAAGGTTGGCATCTCTGTTGTCCAGCGCATGTCCAAAGAGGTTCGATGCCTCTCCATTCGTTCAACTTCAGCAAAGAGTGCCTTGAACACTTCTCGAACTTTGGTGATTCTTCATTGCGGTGATGGCCATACAAAGATCGAAATCAAAATCTACTGGAACAATGGTGCCCGAGTGAAAAACAGGAGGTGGTCCGTGATAGCGTGCTTGCTCATTTTTCGACTCTTCGTGGAGTTTCGTATCTCCAAAGTGAGAAAGGGAAAGATTCCACAAAGGATTCATCACCGCCAACCGGGATTTGTTCGATGATAAGCGGTGCGCGCGTGAAGTTCTTTTGGGAATCGATCCAGCTATATCTTGAGGAGCCGGGAAAGTGGTCTCTGGTTCATTGGTTTGGTTGTGAAGTAGACCCGCTTGGTTTCGAGCCTGTTGCCTTAATGGCGTTGTCGTTGGTCTCGGTGATTTTTCCATTTCAAAGAGACTTGTCCTCGGCCTTATCGCTAGCGTCATCGGACGATGATGAGATTTCTAGTGGTGGCTCATCATCAAAGTTAAAAGTTTGACGAGTAGTCTTGGGATCGACTTGCTCGTGCTTGGAACATCCGCTGGTGAGTCTCTTGGATTTGTCATGGGGTTGACTCGGCTTCTTCTTCGCCTTCCGATCCCGGAAAAGTGACATCGGGGTTGTCTGGGAATCATGGAGTGCGCCGATCTCCTTCTCGATGGGTCGATGATTGCGGGAGGGATGTTCTCTACTTGACCTCTTTACCCGGGAAGTCTCAACCTCCCGTGGCCTTCATTTCCTCCAGCGGTCTCTCTTGCTGAGAGGCCTTGGTCCTCCCTTTCGACAAAGTGTGTCACTGTCTTAGGGTCTTTTGATGGCATCCATTGGAGTCTCAACCCCATGGATTGCACTTTCATCGCCCAGTGTTAACTCCTGTGGTACATTCCTTCATGTGCCTCGTTTCGCATCAGCCAGCGTCATTAGCCTTCCAGAAGCGATTGGCACTCTCACCGAGACGATCTCAATCGTCCGAGCTTCGTTGATGGCAACTTGCTTTTTCTTCTTGTGATTGTAATTTCTCTTCTTCGCCTCCTTGCTTCTTTGTGGAGTCATCTGCAGATCCTCCGACCTTGCCTGCAGTGGGAGGAGTTTCCCCTCCCGGGCGACCACCGAGTGACTTGGAGTGGGGTCACTCGTCTCGGACTCCTTTTATTGCAATTGATGGTTCGACCGTTGGGGCGGTGTGGTAGCACACCTTCAACAGGGGTTGGCTCGACTTGGGTCCCCACTAGCCAGATTTCATCGCCATCTCCTTATTGCCTTCTTCCGAGTGAGTCGGGAAGTGGTAGCAAAGCAACAACAGTGGCTATTTTCTTTGAACCACTCCCATTGGATCGATTTCGGTGTGTTCGGAGGACTCTCCTGGTCCCTCCATTAATCTTTGCTCGTGAAGGATTCTTGATTCGTGCAATGCTTGTCGCATTTGCAACTCTTTCGTGGGCGTGACATTCTCCAGTTCCTCGTCACTTTCGAGAGAAGACATCAAGGAGAGGATGGAAGTGTTACGTAGTCTTGGAGATAGGCGGATACTTGCCTTCTCACGTCTTTCTTCTTGACTTGCTTTGCTCTCTCCCCGTCCTTGTAGATTTGCGGGATGTCTAAGCAGCTTGTCTCATCAAGTCTTTGGGAGCACGAAGAGTCGATCCAGGAAATTTAGCGATTCCTCTTCTTCTTCTATGAATTCAGGCCGTTGGAACTGTTCCTCGACTTGCTCGGCTTCCATTTTCTCCACTCACGCAGACGATTTTGGATGTCCGGGTAAGGTGGAGATAGGATCATTACATCACTATCCGCTTGGGCTGGTTCTTCTTGAGTTTCAAATTGTGTGAGCTACGTTTGTGTCTTCGGGTTGCTCTCACGACGCTTCAAACAGACTTGGTTGTTTCATCAACTACATCCGGAGACTCTACTTCTCCGGTAGTCTCCGGTATTTGTGCTTAGCTGAGTAATCGACTGTTGGTTTCCTGTTCGGACCGCTTGACGAGTCTTCTTCGTCTCTGGTTTGTACCAGGGTATTTACAGTTGAGGCGGCGCCCTCTCGAGTCTTGGGGCGGCAGGGCGGTGCTTGTGTTTGTTTTCTCGAGGAGCCGGCCGTCTCAGCTTGTCGGTTCTCCTCCTTTTGACGATCGGAGAAGGTATTTGGGAGTCCTTCTCGATCCCCGCTGCAGGGGCAGGTGACATGGTTCTTTGGGCAGTGACTCGCTCGCAGGGCGGGAGCATGTTTGGTTTTCTTTCTTTGCATGGGCACTTGATCTTCTTGGCACCGCAGGCGACTTTTCTTCTTGGTTGGAGAGGAGGCACTTTGTGTCTTTGAGGTCGGGTCACCGATTCCCCTCACCGTGTCGCTCTCTTGGCGTAAGCTCGCTTCCGAGCACCGGAGAGGTTAGCTCAACATCCTCTTGTTAACATGGAATGCTTTCCCATGTCCGAGAGGACTCCTTTCACCTCAATAGTCGGCCAATCACTAGGCCATATCCCGGGATCCTCCAAATGACCCATCTTCCTTGAAGGACTTGTTCCCACGCTCGGGCAGTCCTGCTGTAGATAAACTCAGCTTGATTGATCTTCTTTTCTTCGATGATTGCAGCCATCACAATCAGCTTTGCGTTTGTGATTGGTCAAAGCCGCCAAATTTGATGTCGATACATTTGGCAACTATGTCCAACAATTTGTGATAATCCTCCTTTAGCATCTCTCTTGTTTCTTTGTGTATATAATTTTATCGGCAAGGTCGGACTTGGCTATTTCTTTCCATGCGTCGCCCAAGTTTACATCGCCTTCCTTAATCTCGGTTGCTCCTTCACGGTAGTGAGCAATATTCACCAAATCCTTGGCGGTGATAGTCACCGCTTCCCCGTGAAGATGACTTGATTCCTTCGTCCTGAATCTCGGAATTCACGTAGAATTGTGCGACCTCCTCCACATAGGTCATAGGATATTCAGCGTTAGAAACGGTTTTAGTCCGGCGTTTCCAACTTCTCCGCGATTTTCTTCACCGGTGTGTCGTCGGACCTCGCTTCACCATTCCGTCGAAATCCACGGTCGAACCGGTGTGGATTTGTTTTCCCAACTTGGTAAAGTCATAAGTTGGTGCCATTTCTCAGAATAATTTCAAGAAAAATTCAGAAATTGATTCGAAGGTTGATAGGGTTTCGAGAGTATTTGCCTTTGCCTTTTGAGAGAGAGAGATTGAACAGTTTTTAGAAGTGTGAGAGAGAAACGGACGAAAAATGGTTTAAATATGGTTTATGAAAGGGCGTGTGACGGTTTTGAATCGTGATCGAAATCAACGGCTTGGATTTCGCACGCATATTGAGCAGTTCATGTCTCGTATTTAATGCGGCAGCATTTATATCCAATCATAGGCTTGGTGTGCAGCTTTATGTCTGTACACATCATCATTATGCTGACGTGTCTCTTAAAACATTCCCGCTAAGTCAAAACGACTGCGTTTTTGTCACTTTGCTCATAAGTTATTCAAAGCTTATCTCTTAGCCGATTTAACTCGCTTCTCACATTTCTCTTAGTGACTCATTATCACCGACTTGGTATAGTGACTTTCCGATATGGTGATTCTTGAGTGATTTTTGTTTTCCGCTCTTTTTCACCTTCTTTCCTGTTCCATTTCTTTTCTTTGATTCTTCCGTGTCTCGCCCTAGCTCAATTAGCCCCAACTCATGTTTGAGTTCTTCAAATCTTGACTCACATAATGGTTTTGTGAAGATGTCACTAGTTGTTTGTCGGTTGAGATATATTCCAAGATAATGTCCTTCTTTTCAACATGATCTCTTATGAAATGATATCCGACATCTATATGTTTTGTTCTTGAGTGCAACACAGATTTTGAGTGATTGCAATTGCACTTGTGTTATCACACATGATTGGAATTTCTTTTTCTTCAACTTCATAGTCTCTCACCTGCTTTGTCTCATCCATAGGACTTGGGCAACTTGTTTGCCCAGCCTATGTATTCGCCTCGGTTGTAGAGGTGGCTATTGAGTTTTTCTTGCTAAACCAGAAATTAGTCTGTTTCCAAGCATTTGACATGTGCACGAAGTGCTCTTCGTCCACTCGCATCCAAAGATAGTCAGTCCGAATAGCCAATTAGCTTGAATCCACCTTTCTTTGGATACCATAGGCCTACTTCTTGGCTTCCTTTCAAGTATCTCAATATTCTCTTAGCCGTCATATGGCTCTCTTTTGGAGCAGATTGAAATCTTGCACATACACCTACAAAGAAAGGTGATGTCGGCTGCTAATTTGTGAGATAGAGCAATGATCCAATAAGTGCTCAGATCTTGTTTGATCTACTGTGCTTGCCATCCGCATCCATGTCCATTTTAATCGATGTGTTCATTGGTATTTTTACGAAGACTTCTCCTCCATACCAAATTTCTTCATTAAATCTCCGGTGTATTTCGTTTGACTTATGAAGGTTCCATCCTTCAAATTGTTTTACTTGAAGTCCAAGGAAGAATGTCGCCTCTCTCCCATCATGCTCATTTCAAATTTACTTTGCATGAGGTTTGAGAATTTTTCACACAACTCTTTGTTAGTGGATCCAAAGATGATGTCATCAACATATATTTGAACAAGCAAAGTATACTCTTCTTGTCTTGAATTCGAAAAGTGTTCTATCTACTTTTCCTTTTGTGAATCCATTTTCGAGTTAGGAATTGTGGGTATCATACCATGCTCTGGGTGCCTGTTTCAACCGCACAGGGCTTTCTTGAGTTTGTATACCTTGTCTCCAAGAGTCTTCCGCTCAAATCCTGGAGGTTGTTCAACATACACTTCTTCTTCCAATAAACCATTCAGAATGCACTCTTTACATCCATTTGATATACAATGAAATTCTTGTGAGCATAGGCAAGAAACATCCTTATAGCTTCCAATCTTGCTACAGAGCAAATGTTTCATCAAAATCTATTCCTTCTTCTTGGCAATATCCTTTGGCTACCAATCTTGCTTTGTTTCTTACCACGTAACCTTCCTCGTTCATCTTATTTACGAATACCCATTTGGTTCCAATAACATTTTGATGTATGGGTCTTTGTACTAATTCCCATACTTTATTTCTCTCAAACCGATTTGACTCTTCTTGCATAGCTTGAATCCAATGTGTGTCATCCAATGCTTGTGACACATCTTTGGGCTCTATTTGCGGAGATGAAGCATGTGAACATTGCTTCTTGTTGGGTTCGGATCTTGTCTTGACACCTTCTCTTATATCTCCAATGACAAGTTCGGTGGATGGTCTCTCGGCCATCTTACGTTAGGTTGAAGTAAGTTAGCTGGATTGGTTGACTTGTACATTTGTATTCGCGGGTCGACTCTCTCGTGATCACTCATTTGCAGATTTTCCACCGCTTTTGAGATTCAGCTATCTCATCTTCTTTCTCAATTGATAATCCCTGCCTTGGCAAAGATAGGGACTCTTCGTAAGGTTGGATGATTGACTTATCGGTGACTCTTCAATGTCTTCCCATTTACATTTGGCTCATCGAATACTACATGAATGGATTTCAGTAACCATAGTTCTTTTGTTGAGTATTCAGTAGGCTTTGATTTCATTTGAGTATCCTAAGAAGATACCTCATCGCCTTTAGCATCAAAAGCCTTTAGGTTGTCTTTGCCATTGTTGTGGATGAAGCATTTACATCCAAATATCTGAAATATGCAACATTTGGTTTTCTTCCGATCCAGGATCTCATAGGGAGTCTTTGTCATTTTTGTCTATTTATCATACATCTGTTTTGGGTGTAGCAAGTTGTGTTGATTGCTTCAGCCCAAAATCTTTTGGTAACCCCGTCTTCACCTAACATGGTCCTTGCCGCTTCTTTGAGGGTTCTATTTCTTCTTTCTCGCAACTCCATTCTCTTTGTGGAGTCCTTTTGTGACGAGTTCATGACCAATACCATTCTCAATACAATATCGAGTTATTATTCCATTGACAAACTCAGTTCTCTATCCGATCTTATTTTGATAATGGTTTGACTCTTCTCATTTTGAATCCTCTTCATCAATCGTGGTAGTTTTTGTAGAGTTTCTTTCTTCTTGCACATGAATATTGTCCATGTATATCTTGAGTAGTCATCTACTACCACCAAGGTGTATTTCTTTCCACTTATGCCGGGCCGGTTCCATGGGCCAAATAGATCCATATGAAGCAGATGCAATATTCTAGTTGAGGATGGGCATGTCTTTTCTTTGAACGACGACTTGATTTGTTTTCCCTTCGACATCGTCACATATACTCTCCTTATGTATCATCGAGTCCGGAAGTCCTTCCACAAGATGACTTCTTGCAAGTTTGTTGATCGTTTTGAAATTCGGGATGACTCGACTTTTTGTGCCACAGCCAACTTGATTCATTGTGCTGCTCTTTGCAAGTAGACAGTCTTTGGGTGTAGCAGTTGACCAATCTACTACATACATATTTTTTGTCTACATCCTTGCGGCAAAGACAACTTCATTTGATTCAATATTTTTGATTTGGCATATTCCCATGTTGAATCCAACATTGTAGCCCTTGTCACAGAGTTGGTGATGCTTAGTAAATTGAAGTTTAGTCCTTCAACATATGCAACATCTGTGATTTCTAAACCATTCCTTTTGATGGATCCAATGCCTCTTATTTCACCAGGAGCTTCATTTCCTCCAAATATGACTTTGGCTCATTTGACTTCCTTGAATTTTGACATATTTCTCTTATTTCTGTCATATGTCCGGAACATCCACTATCCATGTACCAGGTTCCTTGGCACTCATTTATTCCTTGAACGCAATCAGGAAATTAAGTTTTAGGTACCCATACTTGTGCGGGTCTGAGGGGTTAGAATTGTAAGATGATCCAACCAACCTATAGCCAAATGATTTGACTCTAAGAGGTTGCCATCTATCGGTGCCATAATCATAATTAATCCTGGCAAATTGCTTGGGATTAGGTTCATACAATTTGTCTCTTTTGTGTATGCTGCGTGTATGTTTTAGCAATTGCCTTTCTTGGGTAATTGTGGTGTCTTTGAGTGTAGTGCCTAGGTGCATATGTGTCTTTGATGAAAGCTCTTATGCTTTTGGAATGGCCTTTGTTGAGTTCTAGGCCTTTGCCATTTGGGCTTGTATTCCATAAGTCTAGCCGATAGTTCACATTATTCCGACTTGGCGGATATTTTCTACCATTCCCATCATATGTATTTTTTTATGAGTTTTGGGATTTTTGGTAGCTCGCTTCTTCTTTACTGAGTATTTTGTTTTGGAGTCCATTTGAGGACTCGGTGAATCTCTTCTCGGTATCCTTTCAAAGACTCTCAATCGGTTGTTTTCCTTTTCCTTGTAACCAAGGCCGGTTTGCTTAGTATTGTGCTTTGGATTGAAAGTGTGTGCAACATTTAGAGTTTTGGATTTTTGATTCTTCATGACTTGAAGATCCTTTTTCCAAAATTACTCTTGAGGTTTGACATGGCACAAAGGAATTAAATCCTAAGTTTTGTCTTGTCTCCACATTCTCTTTGACTCATAATAAGATCATCCAATGATTTAGATGCCTTAGTGAATGAGGCAATAACATTTTTGAGGTCATTCTCCTCTTTTCAATAGCGGACAATTTCTGCTTATTAATTTAGCATTTTTAGCCTTTAAACTTTTATTCTCATCAACTATTTGACTTAGAGTACTCGGCTCCTTAGTCGCTTTGAGTTTTGACTTTTGAGTAAATTTGTTTTCCTCATTCAATAGTGTGTGTGAGGTTTTAATGTGCTCAAAATCTTTCATCATTTTGCCTAATGAATTATAAAGATCAGTGGGTGATGAAGTGTGTGTGTCACGATCACTATCACTAGTGTCCGAGCTTGTTGAGTTAGATTGTACCTCATCTTCTTGATCTTGTTCTTTGGCCATTAAGCGGATCAAGGCTTCTTCTTCAGAGTCACTTGAGTAGTCACTTCACCGCTCTCTCGAGTCACTGTCTCTCTTGACTTTTGTCTCGGCCGATCTCTGCAGCCATCATTGCCTTTTTCTTCTCTTGTCTTCTTTCTCAAGACCTTTCTTTCTTCTTCGTTCTCGTACTTGTTGACTACAGGATATGAGCGATCAATGGCATAGTGACCTGGTTGTCTCGCAATTCCAACATAGATATTCAGCCTTTTGATCGACTCTTTCTATTCTTGAGTTGTCAGGCCCTTTGATACTCAACTTGTTGATGATCATTCTCTTGGTTGGCCTATCATCCCTTGATTTGGAGGAGCCGAGTGTCTTCCGGAGGATTCACCCTTTTCTCTCTTGTAGTTCTTGTTAAAGAACTTGTTAAATCTTTTAACCATCGGGCTATTTCTTCCGGGTCAATGCCTCTTTGACCTCGGCTCTCCTTCCATCTTTGACAATTAGAGAGCATTTGTTTTGGGTACAAATTTGTCTCTTCCTGGTCTTTCCTTCTCACTCAAACTCGTAGGCTTTGAGGTCCGAGAATAACTCATGATTGGATGTCTTTGATAGGTCCATGGAGTGTCTCAATGCCATGACCTTCATTTCCCATTCGGTGGAAGACTTTTTAGGATCTTCATACACATTTCCTTCTCGTGTATATTCCTTTCCAAGTGTAGAACGACTCATTTGTGATTTACGTAAACCGAGCATCCAGTTGATCCAGGTTTTCTCCGAGGTCATTTTAAAGTTCTCAAATTTTTTGTACACCCATCGATAGTTTGTTTTCTTTGATTTGCTCTCGAGCCTTCGCAAATAAATGTCGTTTGTCCCGCATTTCCTTAGCCGTTTTGCAAGATTTCACTTTATTGAACATGGCTTTGTCCAAGGTTTTGTAGAGAATGTCCTGGCTACATTGTCCAGGTTGTATCTTTTTCTGTCATCATTTGTCCACTCGGTTCTTGGTTTTTCAACCATGACGGTCCGAGTCGTTAATAGAGTAACTAACTCGGTTTGTTGGCTATAATTTGACTCAATTTGTGGTTTTGTTTTCATTGGAAGACTTAACACCCTTAAGTTTGATTAAGCAAGTTTTTTAAACTTGATTTAGTACTTTATAAATTATCAAATGGATAGCAAATTTATCACAGATATAAGCAATTTAAAAGTCACGAGTAAATTTAAATCTTTGAAATGTAAATGACACAAGAAAGTTTTTATAGAGGTTCAAGATGGGGTAATTCTTCTACTCCTCTCTTCTCCAACTCCCGGAGGAATCCACTAAGTAATGATCGGTTTACAAAGTGGTACTTGATCCGGATACAAGTCTTGATCACAACGGCCGACTTGATCCTTTGGGACTCGATCCGAGACGCCTTGATCACTCACCAAGCTTCTCGTACAACTCGGCCTTACGCGACAGGCAGGCTGCTTTGCATGCTACATGACTCACTTGCTTAAGCACTTTGGATTTGATCACGAAGCCCTCCAAGAGCTTAAGACTTGGTTCGACCTTGAACCTTTCTACAATCCTTCCCGGAATGTAGACCCCTTGTTTTCAAAGGTTTCCTCTTCAACTGGTTGAAGTTCTCTTTCCTTCACGAGGTAAGTGTTGGATTGATGTACTTCAAATGTAGCTTGAGGATTGAGATTGTTTAAGTTTTTCGATGTGCTTGTATATCTCACGTATGTGTCATTCATATATTTTCTCAAACAAATTCCTCGGCCTTTTATAGTGAACTTTCAAAAATTTGCCCGTTGAAGAGATAGACTCATTTTTTAAAGTCACTTTGCGATCGTTGGCTTGCGATTCTTGGAATTGCCATTTCCTCGTATGAATTGTTTTATCACCTTTTGCATTCGACACGGTGTAGTGCTTCCCATTGGTTCATTCCTTTTGCACGCTTCAGGGGGTCGAGCACTCCAAGAAAGGTAGTATGGAGATATTACTTGTTTAAGTAAATCTCTTGATTTACGGCAACGGTTCTTTTCGATTATCTCGACTCGCTTTTCCTTGCTTTCCCCAGGTGACTTAGAGTCGCCTTCCAATCATGGATGACTCTTTGTCACTTGACTTGAGACTTGGCTTCTCTTGAGTTGACTTGATGATGTTCCACTCACCGCATCTGATCTCACCGCTTCTTGATCGAGTTCTGTGCCGCTCTTCTTTCTTGTACATTGTCTCTCACAGAGTTTTCCTTCAAGCCTTGATTGTCTTCTTGCATGTTGGGCGTAGTGACTTAACTCACTTGGCAGCCACTCTAATTGTTACAATACATTTCTGAAAGAATGGGGTGCCAACTTTCTATTCTAAGTTTTACATGGCATTCATCAAAATCTAAACAATAAAATTCCTAACACTAGAGAACTCGAGCTTGAGCTTATTGAGAAAAGCGAGACAAAACATTCATTCAGATCCAAGCTGCTAAGGGGAGGATGAAAAATACATACAACAAAAGGGTTCAGGAGCGAAGCTTTCAAGTAGGGGATCTGGTGCTCAAAAAAGTTGAAGTTTCCAAGCATGTTGGGAAGTTGTAGTCAAACTGGGAATGACCTTTTAAAGTGACCGAGGTGCTGAAGCGGGGAACGTACAAGCTCGAAAATAGGCAAGGAAAGGAGCTCCCAAGATCGTGGAACATTCACAACTTAAGGAGGTTCTATACTTGATGTTACATACCTATTATATCTTATGTTCTTAGTTTAATTTTGGAAGCACTAAAGACTTATGTCAAAAACTACCCCTTCAATGAAAGAACGTGAGATATCACCTGCAATGTTCACTTTTTCACAAACACATTTGCTTAGTATTTCAGGGTTGAAAGCGAACCACTTAAGATTCGTAAGCTCCCAAGATAATAATGTGAACCGCAACAATAATTGTGCATACGATCCAACAACAATATGTTGTTAACCCAAGATCTTCACTAGTTTGGTTAAAGATTGGTGGAAACCTTGACCCGTTGCTTAGCAAAGCAAGAACCTCGATATGTGAAAACGCCACAAACAATTATGGATTATTTCCTGATAAGTCGATAATTGCAACAAGAAACGTAAATCTTGAAGCACTTGGAGAAACGCTCAATTTGCGAGTAAAAACTTAATTCAATTGATAACTAATGAAAAACAATAAGTGTTCACCCTTATAAGGGATGCAAATCCTAACCCTACTAGGAAACAACTTAAAACTGAAAAGGAAACGAAAATAGAACAAAAACTCAAATTCTCGGACAGACGCATGGACTCACACATGGGTTGTGCGTCAAGTCGATGCCACGCATGGGCACATGCACGGGCTGTGCGTTGGTCCATGCGTCAAGTCGAAGGCTCCCAAAATGTACGTCATCACACACGGGCTCACGCACGGGCGTGCCTCTTGGTCGTGCATGAGTGCGAACATTTCCTTGCGACTTCACCCTCGAATTTGATCCCTACTCGACCCAAACTCGAAATAACCACTTAAGACGCGGCCTTAAAGGTTTACTTGGCCTCTAAACATCAAAACGACTTAAACATAATGAATTACAACTAACTAAGATAGACGAATACAAGACACTAATGAGAACTTGATTACAATGTCTCAAAGTGACTCGTATTCTTGGCATCATTCGATCGCTCAGTCTAGGGTGGACTATGGAACGTTGATGACGCTAATCAATTGGACCACCCGAACTTATTTCTCCGTCGACAGTGTACTCTTGGTCTCATTCTGCATGACTTGAATCAACCCATTGAGCGTGTCCTTGAACTTTCTTGCTCGAGCCCTTGTCACCGGACCAACTGGCACTGTCATTGAATCCTTCGTCCATGGATTCTCATCATTCCCATCCTCTTAAGAAGGATTTGTCCTAAAATCCGAATCGGCATCAAATGGACTAAGATCAACAACATTGAAAGAAACATTAATTCCATACTCTCCCGACAAGTTAATCTTGTAAGCATTGTCATTGATCCGCTCAAGCACTTGAGATGGATCATTTCCGCGCGGCTGCAGACTTGGATTTTTGATGGGTCGGGAATTGTTCGGGCCACATATATATCCAGACCCAATCACCCGGCTCAAACACCATCTTTTTGTAATGCTTGTTAGCTTGCGCCGTGTACTGCTCTATTCGCCGTCCAATGTTGAGTCTCGCCTTCTCATGTAACTGTTTCACAAAACCAGCTTTCTTCTGCCCATCTAAGTTAACATGCTCAAAAACAGGTAAAGGTGATAAATCCAATAGGATTAGCGGATTAAAACCATAAACCAGTTCAAATGGTGAAAACTTCGATGCAGAATGTACATCACGATTATAAGCAAACTTAACATGCGGTAAACACTCTTCCCAAGTTTTAATGTTCTTTTTAATAATAGCCCTTAACAACATAGACAAAGTCCTATTCACTACTTCAGTTTTACCATCTGTTTGGGGATGACATGTAGTAGAAAATAACAATTTAGTTCCCAATTTCCCCCACAAGGTCTTCCAAAAGTAACTTAAGAACTTAGCGTCCCTATCCGAAACAATAGTTCTAGGCATACCATGCAATCTCACAACCTCTTTAAAGAACAAATCGACAATCAAAGATGCATTATTAGTCTTATGACATGGAATAAAATGTGCCATCTTTGAAAAATGATCTATGACAACAAATATAGAATTGGACCCATGTTTAGTTCTCGGAAGTCTTAAAACAAAGTCCATATATAGAAATATCCACCCAAGGTGTTGTCGGAATGGGTAGGGGTGTGTAAAGACCTTGATTTTGAACCCGGGTTTTAGCTTGCCTACAAGTAACACATCTACTGCAAATTCGCTCAACATTACACTTCATATGTGGCCAATAAATTACTAAAGTAACTTATGGAGTAAATGATATGGAAATTACTATGTTTGCCTCGCCTAGGTCAAAATTACCATTTTGACATCGTCTCGCTGGAAATTATAAGATGCCCCCATAATCCGCGGCTTTTTATATGGGTACCGACCTCGACCCGAAAGACCGGGTCGAGTCGCTCGCGAGCCCTACACCGTCGATGGAGTGTCACGTGTACGATGATCCGCATTTCACGGTGAACAATACTATAAATACGACACAAAAATCAAGGTAAAACACAACTTGCCATTATTCTAAATTACCTCGCTTTTTAGCTTTCTAAGTAGCTGAACTACTTGATTCTGATTTAGGCATCGGAGGGAGCCTAACGTGTGTTCTGTCTCAGGTACCCTCAAATAAAGTACCCTCACCTCTTTTTTGTGGACTCTAAGTCAAATCACCTCATGGGAAGTACCTCACCTCACATTGTAGCACCCTAGGTTATGTACATACGATTACCTTCCTAAATCAACAACTATAACGATCAAAACCATAAAAGCAATCTCTCACTTTTTTTTTTGTTGAGAAAAGCGATAATAATTACTTGATCGTGAAATGATATAATGTTTTTCTCTGCTCGATATAATATGAGAAACGAATATAAGATATGAGCATGTGCTTTATTTAATTGTGATTTGAGTTTGGCTGTTAGAAATGAGAAGGATTATGTTTTATGGAGTTTTAACATGAATAAATTTAGTATAACAAAATTCATTGTTATAAGATCACCGGGAGCGTAGCAGGGGAGCGAAATTACCCTTAACTCAATTATTTTTTCTCCTTAGTCAAGATATTTAAAAGTAGATTGGATATACTTTCATTTTAAAAATTTTCATTTGCTAGAAAATAGTGGTAAAAAAAATTTTAGAAGAAAAAAGATGAATTTTGAGAGTGTAATTGGATGTGAGATGAAAACGTAATGATGAAATTTGATTTGATTTAGAAATAATAAAATAATAATTAAATATGATTGGTAGTTAGAAATGTATGAATAAGTGAATAGTGAAACTTGTGGGAAAATGTGTAATAATGATTAGTTTTTTGCGAAAAATGCGTAGATGCGATTGGTGTGAGAAAATATAAGAAAAAGTGAAAGTGAGAGAATAATATATTTTCTGAAAATTTTCATAAACAATTGCATGTTTGGTAAAAAAAAAATTTCCAGCAGAACAAAAAAAAATCTATTTCATATCCAATTGCCACCTTTTTTTTTTTTTTTTTTAATTTTTCCCCTTAGAAAATAAAAGGATAAACAAATTTGAGGTTCCTCCCTTAGCCTCGCCCATGAAAATCACAGTACCATATAATGGCATAGTTGGGGTGGGGTGCGGGGGCGGGGGGCAACTTGGGCCCCCATCCCTCAATTTTTTTTTCTACGTAATTTTTTTAAAGAAAATATTGAATTTTTGTACGATTTTTTTTAAATTTTTTATCTGGCCTATCCTAATTTTGTGTATCGGCTCACCTCCGTTTTTTTCCTGGCTATGCCATTGGTAGCATACAAAGCATAATCATTAACAAAATTAGGATTTCAAAATTATGAAGTTATTTCAATCCCATTAAATGTATCAATAATGTATTTATTCCTACAATATTAATTGTGGATATTAATTAGCCTTGTCTTTCCTTTTTTTTTCTTTTTTTTTATAAAATGGAGTAACAATTAATGGTCGTTATAATATTAGTGGATTGCTTCCACGTCTCAAATTCCTTTCTTGTTCTAAAATTGTGAGGCACAGACAAACACAGCTTTAACTATTGACTTTAATGCTGTCACATCTTTTTCAATCACTATCCAACACTGAATATTCAACGTACAGTTAGGACTTGAGAGGCCGTAACATTAATCAATGGAAAATCTCTAAATCCCTATCACGACTGCGTCTCAATTTTCCTTTCCTTTTTAAGTTTGTGGACACAATTATTTAGCCTACCGTTATTATAACTTAAAGAATTAGGCATTAGGTATTTTTTCCGAATTTGATTACATTTGTTGGTTATGTTTTTTGTTCTGATGGAAATGGAAAATTTTATTTTAAATTTATTCCTTTGCTTTATAAGAAGAGGATATTATTTGTTTTTCAGGGATATTGACATCATAGCGTGAAAGGATAAATTATAGCTAAAATTGACAAGTCTAAAATATAGCCTATATTAATCTAAGAAAATATATTTACTTGTCATTTCACAACTTTTGGACTTTGGTTGATTACAATTGCTTTATTATGATTAGAGCTATCAAAATCTACCCACAATCGGCCCCTGGCCCGCTGGGCTGGGCTGGGTTGAACTGTAATTTTGAAAAAGCTCGAAAGAGTGGAGCCTATCTGCCCAAAAATGCTATCACAACCCAATTGGTCCGATCATTTCGTGTCTATATTCATGAACTAGGTTGAGCAGGGCTTTGGTCTCAAAGAGCAACCCGACAGAATTTTGATTCGACCCGCCAATATTTTCTATTTCAAATATGATATGTTTTTTTTTGGGGAAAAACAAAAAAGAAGAAATCCAGATTACAACAATGTTACAAAAAGGTTTTTTTTTTTCTTTATTCTTTCTCCGAATGTGGTTTAACATTGTGGTTTGGCCCGTTGTGTCCCATGCACTCTTTTAAGAGTTTGAAAGCGCGGCCCAAGAGAGAGAAAAACATTGTTATGCTCCAAGTGCACATTGTCTTGGCCCATATGATATCTTATTTGGGCTGGTGTAATTTGCAAAATGAGTTATACTATCCAACCACGCTCATTCATATGCAGTAGGGAAGAAGAGAAAATATTTTCATTTTATAATGGCCTAACTTAAATTATTATTTTTATTATTTAGTGTAATAAAACTTTAAAGTTTCATTAGTTTAACTGCAACATTCCCCAAATTTAAATAGAATATTTTGCCAAAATAAATTGATGTGTCACGCGTCATAATGAAGTCCACAAGATAATAAGGATGGTAGTTGTAATGCTTGTTTGGGCCACATAGTGCTTCAGGCCCAAGTTCATATATAGGTTCATGGAGCCCAAATAGTTTATGTAAGGGTATAGCCGCGTAGAAAAGGAAGGGCAAACCTGGGCCCGGCTCCCCCACCCTTTTAATTTTTTTACTCAATTTTATTAGGAATTGAAAAAAATTAATTTAAGTTATTATTTATAGGATTTTTTAGAGTTTTTTTAACTGGCCACTCAATTTTCGTATGTCGTCCCATCTTACTTTAGTGGGCTGGTTACGCCATTAAGTTTATGCACGATACATCACCGAATTACCCCAAATCCTCATCACTAGTAGGTATACTAGTCAATGTAAATCCTTGTGATTTAATATCTCTAAATCTATCACTGACTTGAACCTACAATAGATGGGTATTTCTGGACACACCCTAGGAATCCCTGACTGTTTTGCTTGTGTTGTAAACAGGGACATATCTAAAAGATCACATCCATAAGAGCATAGGCCGAGCCAGAACTTGTAATTATAAGGATGGGTCCGAGGGGAGTGGGGGCAATAGTAGAAAAATAAAAGATAAACAAATTCTAAATATATTACTCTTGCATCATAAAAACACATTAATATTATTTATTAGTAAATATTTACAAAATATATCATTAAATCCTTAATCTATTAAAACTTAGAATATCTCTCTTGCATATCACGAAATCGCCTGCAATTGAATTTATACTATTTTTTTTTTGTAACTTTCTTTTCAATATAGAACAATAAACAATCATAAGAAACTCATCTTCTATTTTGATTTCTTTATTTTGATGAATAGAAAATAATTTTTTAGAAAAACAAGCCCACAATATCTCTAATTTAACTTACTAAAGATGACCATGTAGCACATAACAAATTTTATACAACAAAATTATGGGAAGGCCGAAGGGAAAAATATAAACATATATCATATATGCATATATAGTTAGTGAAAAGAAAAAAAAGAAAACAAGTGGGGGAGGAGGAGCAGGGTCGGGCAAATTGCCTAACTATGGCAAATTTGAAACAAAATTGCTGAATTGAAGTGTTTTTTGACGGAGTTGCGATTTTACTTGGTGTCGCACACATAGTGTGCGCCAGAACTATTATTGGCGCACACACCCTGTGCGCCAACTTTTAAAAGTATTTTTTTTTCATTTTTGGTTGGCTGGCGCAGTTAAAAGAAAAAAGTCTTTGGCGCACCTACAAGGTGCGCCATCCATGAAGTAAATTACAAAAAAAGGCTTGCTAATTGAAAAAAAAAAAGAAAATAAGTCTTTGGCGCACCTACAAGGTGCCATCCATGAAGAACAATAAATTAAAAAAAAAGCATGCTAATTAATTGTGTTATTCTAACTAATTAATTACAATTTAAGTCAATAGATATATACGCTCTTCTTCTGATAATTTGATTACGGGATGGCACATTTAAATATCATACCGGTGATAAAACCGGCTAAGCCAACGGTAAGCGGTTCAACCGGTCGGACCGATTCAATCGCCGATTTTACCAATTTTAATAAAATATATTAATGACATATTAATGCAATATAATTTTATTCTTTATTTTTTATTATATAATTATTTAATTGATTGTGTATGCCTATATTATAGAGGTTTGTCCAAATTTAGAATATTTTGATTGATTAGAATTCTTGTTTGAATTAGTTAAAATACAAATAATTGATTTAAATCTTAACATAATATTGAATATTTAATTTTAAATCTTATTTGGTTTGAATTATGAGATAAATATGTTAAACATTAAGTTTATAATTTCAATTTAAAAAAAAAGCTTGAAAAAAATAAAAAGTAAAAAAAAAAAAAAAGTTTTGGCCGGTATGGCGGGTTTTGACCAGAATAACCGCAAAAACAGTATTTAGAGCCTTACCGATCATTGAAATAAAATAGTTTGGGCTTACCGTTGAAATTATATAAATTCTCTTTTTATATCAATATATTGCATTAAGAAATAAAATTATATAAATTCTCTTTTTATATCAATATATTTCATTAATATTTTATATAATATATTTTATTAAAAACCGGTAAAATCTGTGATCGAATCGGTCCGAGCGGTTGAACCACTTACCATTAGCTTAGCCAATTTGATCACCGGTATAATATTCAAATGTGTCATCCCGTAATCAAATTATCACAAGAAGAGCATACATATCTATTAGCTTAAATTGTAATTAATTAGTTAAACTAACATAACTAATTAGCAAGGCCTTTTTTTTTTTTTTTTTTTTAATTTTTGGCTTCATGGTTGGCGCACCTACAAGTTGCGCCATTTTTGTTTTTTGTATTTTTTTGTTAATTTTTTGGGGTGCGCCAAAAGTTTGGAAATGAAAAAAAATAATTTTTAAGGTTGGCGCACAGGATATGTGCGCCAATAATAGTTTTGGCGCACATTACGTGTGTGCCAACAAGTAAAATCGCAACTCCGCCAAAAAACACCTCAATTCAGCAATTTTGTTTCAATTTTGTCATAGTTAGGCAATTTCCCCAGCAGGGTCCCCCTTGGCCCCTTGCCACCATGTGGCTCCGCTATTGCATAATTAGGCAATTTCCCCAGCAGGGTCCCCCTTGGCCCCTTGCCACCATGTGGCTCCACCATAATTGTTCTCTTTCCGAGAGGATCTGGTTGTCGTCGCAGACCCGTCGAACAACGGCGGCAGTGTGCACATCCCGCGGTTTACCTTGGCGGCAGCAATGAGAGCATTTTGTTGTCTCAGCATAGTCAGGCGTAAGCCTGGAAGCTGAGTTATAAAAAAAAAAAAAAAGATAAGTTAACACGTGAAGACATGAAGTGACATTACATCATAAATCATACATATTCATTTTTTAATAGATGAAAGAATGTTTTTGCATTATTTTAGGAGGCAAAATAATATCAAGTATCAACCATATATTTCTTTTCGGGCTGGGACTGAACTTCACCCACTAAAATAAACTTGTAACCAAGACATCAAGTAATCGGGTTATTTATTTGCCATAAACTTTTGCGAAGAGCGTAGGCGCTTTTACAATTGGCGCCTACAAAGAAGGCGCCACTTCCAAGGGCGTCTACTGCAGTGTTCTTTTTTCTTTTTGTTCTGATTGGCGCCTACTCTCTATTTTTCTTCTTTTTTTTAAAGTTTTGAAAATTAATTTTAAGTATTAAATAAATACACAATTTTTGGATAACTAGAATGTGATATATTACAGAATGAAAACACGATTACATAATAAAGTGTACAACACATAATTAAAAAAAGAGAACAAATTATACATTAAAATACTGGAATAAGTTATGACATGCCATTAAAACATAAGTACGACTACACTCAATTATATTTGTGGGGTGTTTGTGAAACCCGATTACACGATTTTTTTTTTTAATTTTTAGATTTTTTTTATAAATTACAAAATGCATATTATCATTTCAAATAAAATGAAACTCATTTTTGGCTAATTTGACTAAATATCCCCACAAAATTACATTTATGGGGGTATTTGAGTTGGACAAATTCCGTTTGTTCACGTACCGGTATAAAGGGTATAATTGGGATTTTTTATTCTTATTTGTAATATATTCGAATATATATGAATCAATTTGAATATTTGTATTCAAAATTCTAATCTATCTTTGTTGTTGGAAAGATAATGTGTTTTCTTGATTCTTTTCAAATTTAGTTTACTACAAAAATATATATTCGAAAAAAAATTATTAAATATATTACAAATAAGAATAAAAAGGGGGAGTAGGTCTGTAAATTTCCAAATTATAATTTAGTGTAATTGGGTTTCACAAATACCCCACAAATATAATTTAGTGTAGTCGTACTTATGTTTTAATGCATGTCGTAACTTATTCCAATATTTTAATGTGTAATTTCTTCTTTTATTTTTAATTATGTGTTGTACACTTTATTATGTAATCATGTTTTCATTCCGTAATATATCACATTCTAATTATCCAAAAAATTGTGTATTTATTTAACCCTCACCTAATCATATTAGTACTACTCTACAGCTGATCAGGGCTGGGCCCTCAACTCCCTCCTTCAAAATATATATGTATTTTTTATAGTGAAAATGGTACAAAATAGCCTTTTAGAAAATGTAAAGATGAAAAATAGCCATATTTTGTAGACACATCTTTTTTAGGCATTTTGTGGTGTAAAATGACATTCATACTCTTCTAGCATATTTGTTTGATATTTGGATTATTTCTCTCTCTCTTTTCACTTATCTCTATGTATCCTCTTACTCTTTCTTTTATTTTTTTAAAAAAATCAAACATGTATTTTTCGTTTTTAAATATGCAATATGAGTGTTGAATTATAGATATCGAAAAAAAGATTAATTTGATATATTATACATGCAAAACGGATTTAAAACGAAAAAGTTACGTGAATTCAAACTTTTTTGGAGAAAAACAAAATAACTTGTTATAATAAGTGAGAAAAGATTGAACAATAACTCGATATCGAGTTATTGGTGATTTGACTGACACCTACTATTTATTGTTGAAAAATCGATATCGAGTTATGTATTAGGATATCCAGTTACATTTAACTCGATATCGAGTTATATAACTGGATATCCTATTTCGAGTTACTTGTGGATTGCGATTTACAGTAATACATCGTCTTCTTTCCCAAGCCACTTTCCGTCATTAACAGCATCCCAAGCTCAACCACCAACACCAAATCTATATAAAACCCTAGAATTTCTACAAAAACTACAAAAAATCATAACCTAAAACAACTATAGACTAAATAAATAAAAAAAACTATAGAGGTCGATGCGGTCGCCGTCGTCGATTAGGTCGCCATCGTCCAAGTCGCCGGTTCCGAATTTTTGGCGGGTCACTGTGTGCTTTTTTAGTGTTTGGTTATGTTGTGACTAAAAAAATGGGTTGTAAAATTACTAAATGACAGCTTTCATTTCGCACCCCAAAATAGCTAAAAAAGATGTTTTTTAAAAAAATGGCTAAAAAAAATTTCAATTGGCCAAAAAAGCTAAAAAAAAAACCCACTATTTTTTATATGTATTTTTGTGTAAAATTCTCTATGGTGCTACGACTAGGTCACAAAATATTGATACAAAAAAGCCAGGTTACAACCAGGTGGCTTAGCCCACCTGGCCACCACAAGCAATTGTGGGATGGAGGTCAGGGGTTCAAATCCCTGCTCCATCAAATTGTTTGTGGGGTGGAGGTCAGGGGTTCATATCCCTGCTCCATCAAATTGCTCCCCGGGGCATATGCGAGCTGGTGAAGATTTGGTGGGAACTCATACTGAATAGCATCCGTGTGGGTTCGATTCGGGGAGAGATCGTTATTAGTAGATTGGGGGTCGAATATAATTTTCTCTTTGCAGGAGGATCTCGGTTGTACGTCGCCAGACCCGTCGAAACAAGCTAATGGCATGCGTGCACATCCGCAGTTTACCTTGGCGGCGGTAATGAGGAGCATTGTTGTCTCGGCGTAGTCGGCGCGTAAGCGCAAACCGAGTTATCAAAAAAAAAAAAAAAAAAAGCCAGGTTACTACTTTTAGCTATCCATCAAGACTCATGTGAATTGATTTGATGCTAAAGCATGCAACTTTACTTTCTTTACAATTTACCACAAATATTTGTTATTTTTTTTTTTCTCTCAGATACTGTTAGATTTGATTACTTTCTCGTGATGGGTTTGTGTCCTTTTTTGGCCTCGTCACTACCTATATAGGCACCCCCACACCACAAAAGGTAAAAAAAAAAAAGAAAAAATTTAAAGAGGAAAAAGGGAAAAAAAAAAAAAGAAAAAGAAAAGAGTAGCCTAGACAAGCATTTGATCATGTAATGGCGTACTTTTGATGTTTCTCATGTGTTGTTCAACAAAAGCAAATGTACAGTGCATGGCTGCAGTACAACGTCCCGTGAAAACAGCATCAATTCACGGAATGCACAATTATTCATTATTAAAGTGAAAATATTTGAAAAATGAAACTTTCCTACTACATTATTGTGATGATAATTGAGTGCTTATCTACTACCTGAGTGTATATAATATAGTATTTTATTATCACCAATTACTAATTTATTCCATATTAATTTGATGTTGTTATTTGCTTTAATTTCTTTAGAATCCCAAAACAAAAATCGTTAATAAAAATAAAGAAGCTTATTAAATCCCTCTAATTTCTAAATAAGTCTGATATGAAATCTTCAATTCCAAAATAGTGTTTCGTCTCTTATATTATTGTGGATATTTGACACGTTTTTTTAATATTGATACCACTTACATTATAAAAACCAATAACTTATATTTAAAAATTAATATGATAATTAAATTTATAAACTTGACAATCATCCTTGCCATGTTAATTAAATGAGATATAAAATGGTATTTGAAATAGAAGATACCATCCCATAAATAAGTAACACTAACTTAGAAGCATTAAGGTCCAAATTTTCTTGCCATATTGATGATGCAGAAAAATGCAGATAACTAATTTTAGGGAAGTTGAGTTTGACAATCCAAGTTCCATTAATCTATCCAGGAATTGAGCTAATGAAGGAAGCGAACTTGTCTAGGAGCTGAGTAATATTCAAAAGCTAAGAAAATCTCCGAGTGAGAACTAGTTTAGAACAAGGTAAGGGGGTCTTTGGGATTGTCCAAAAATGCCCTCCAATTCTTAAGTCAATGACTGTATGAGAGAAAAATCCGGAACATAGAAAAATAATTCATCAGATATCATTAATTGAACTTTTTATAAATGAATTGAGTCTCATGTACCGCTTAATAATAATATTCATGAACCCGTACACATATGTAGTTTCAACTTTCAAATTATAAATCGAATAAGTGGAATTTCAATTAATTTCATTCATTACCATATATGATCATCCTGAAAAATCCAGTTGATTCTTGATCGCCCCAGGATTTCCTTATTCCCCCTCTCTCTCACGCACACACACAGTTGCCCACAAACACAACCACCATCCTAATTTTTTTGTCCACATACAGTTGCACCCGTCCTAATCAAAGATCTCATGAGAAATTGAGAACACACACACTATAAATTTAAATCTTGGGGGCACACTATGATCTCCACCTTATTATTTTGACATTTATAATCCTATGGTATCCACTTCCATCAATTTCCATATTGTAAACCCTTCTTCAACTCAAAAACCCTAATATATATATATATATACCATCAACACTCACAATATAATCCCATCATATATATCATGGCACCAAATAGAGACACCACCTTTCTCCAACCCTTCCCCAAACCCACCCCAACCAACACCACTAATCATAAACCCCCGAAACTCTCAGTGGAGCCCCTCCAACGCACGCTCTCCGATATATCCTTCGAGCTCATTTCCCAAGAAACCCTAACCCCCGATCAAAAATCGCCGTCTCTGCCGCCCATATCGGAGATCGAGGACGCGAAATGCGAGTGCTGCGGCATGTCGGAGGAGTGCACGCCGCAGTACGTGAAAAAGGTGCGCGAGAAGTACTGCGGAAGGATGATATGCGGGCTTTGTTCGGAGGCCGTGAAGGAGGAGATGGAGAAAAACGGCGGGAAAAGGGAGGAGGCGGTGCAGGCGCACGTTAGCGCGTGCGCCAAGTTCAACCGGCTGGGCCGGGCGTACCCGGTTCTGTGCCAGGCGGAGGCGATGAGGGAGATTTTGAGGAATAGGGGTAAAAGCCTTAGCCCTAGGGATAAAGGGGGAACAAATGTGAAGAAAGGGGGATCGCGAGGAGTTCGAGCTGTATACCGGCTATTACGAAAGATATGAATACTCAGAAGATGGTATAGGTTTCTGTCTGACCCTCGTCTCCCATCCCAGGATATGTACTTAATAAAGAAAAAAAAAAGACCGGACACGGATGGAATTCATGCACGTTATTCGTACGTAGCGTGCATGGATTTTTTGGCTAATTATTAATGTTTCATTTTGTTAAAAATGACGTTATAGTGATGATGGTTTAATTTTATTGGGAATTAATAAGCTTAAGTTTAGAAATTAATTACTTGATCTTTGGTAATTAATGGATTTGTGGGGTGTTAATGAATAGAGTTTTGTGATCAGTTAATTTGTGTTGTAGGGTTTGATATAGTGTAATTTTGTGAAGTCAGTTCTTTCAAGTGATAACCATAAGCATGTATAGAACTGATCGTTGATGCTAGCTCTTTGGAGTATAATCGTGATGTATTTTCTAATTTAAATAAGATTTGATTGTAACATATTAAGACAACGCCTAAATGTGTATGCTAGAATACTTATAAAATGTTGTCAAGTAATTGTTAAAGTACATCACTGCAAGAATTCCTTCGATCTCTTCCAACAAAATTGCTTTTTTGGTCCGTTAAGTTGGCTCGATTTCGCTTTTAGCTAGAAAAGTTAGTGTTTTCTAAACCTGCACATTTAGTCCGATTTCAAAATTTCAGGAATATCTTATCTCTAAAATGCTGAGTTGGGTCACTTTTCCATGAAATTAAATGATTATTTTGCCCTTTTTTTTTGAGGGAAACCTTGGTCATGTGCTATCACATGACTTGTTTAATATCTTAATAAAATTAAATAACAAAAATAAATATAAGATTAAATTGAAGTAGAGAAAAAAATATAAACATATATTTATAATTTTATATAAAGTTGACAAATTAAAATATATGTTCAAATTTTTTTTTAATTTAATTTAAACAAAGTAATCTGAGCATATATTTATAATTTTCAACATTAAATAAATTTTAAATAAAAGAAAATAAAAAAAAAGAAAAAATATGTATTTACAATTTTCAACTATATATAAAAAAAATAGAAAATATATATCTATGATTTTCAACTCTAAATTAAAATTAAAGAAAAAATAGAAAAATAATAATAAATTAAATAATAATAAAAACCTTAAATTAAATTAAATAAAATAGTCGAACATATATTTTATATGTTTCAACATTAAATAAAAATTAAATATAGAAAACAAAAATAAAAGAATTTTTTTTTGTTTTCCATTTTTTTGTTTATTTTTATTTACAGTAGAAAATTGTAAATATTTGTTTTCCTGTTTTGTTGTTTTCTATTTTTTCTTTAGTTTTAATTTACAATAGAAAAATGTAAGTCTATATTTTTTCTTTTTTTTTTCTATTTTGATTTACGGTTGAAAATTATAGATATATTTTTTTTTGTTTCTAATTTTTTTATTTTTATATATAGTTCAAAATTATAAATACATATTTTTTTAAATTTTATTTACAGTTTATAAATATATGTTCATATTATTTTCTTTAAATTAAATTAAACAAAATTTGTCGAACATATATTTTATATTTTTCAACTTTAAATAAAAATTAAGAAAAACTAGGAAAAACAAAAAAGTACATTATTTTCTTTTTCTTTTGGTTTTTCCCAAGGTATTCCTCCAAAAAAAAGGGGCAAAATAGTAATTTCATGGAAAAATGACCCAACTCAGCATTTTAGAGATAAGATATCCCCGAAATTTTGAAATCGGACTAAATGTGCAGGTTTAGAAAAGTTAGTGTTTCCCAAACGCAACCCATAAAAATTAAAGGACTAAAAGCGAAATCAAGCCAACTTAACGGACGACAAAAGCAATGCTGCCCATGGTTATTCGGTATTTCAATCAAGTTCACCTCCTATTCCATTTTATATTTTATCCTATATGCTAATGGATTGTGTAAATGTCACATGTACAAAAATTACAACATCATATTTGTATTTATAACATTAAAATAGAAGATGAAATACTAATAGGGGATCGCAATACTTTGATGTATCATATGTAAAATTAAATCTTTATTTTTTTTTTTACTTTTTTTAAATAAATCAACTGTGTGAATTTAAGTGTTAGTTGACACCAACTAAGTTATCCTACCACCAGCCATTTGGCCTAGTGGTATCACTCCCTCTAATGTGTGGGAGGTCAGGGGTTCAATCCCCAGTCAAGTGTGTGTGCGTAACTCAAAAAAAAAAGTTATCCTATCAACAACTAAAGTAAGCCAACCTAGCTGTCCCTTAAAGGACTTAGCTGATTTGTGTTAACTCTGAAAATATTTAAAAGGACTAAATCGAAAATTTGATAAAATTTATTCAACCAAAATATAGTTAATAATACTTTGGCGCAAGCTAGCTATTTCCCTTTCTACCTTCTATATATACACTTCATTAAATTTGTCCAGACTCATGCTTTATAGAGCCCTTAGAGTGACAAAATTTTTATTTAAAATATTTTTATAAATTAAGGGCCGAAACATCAATTGTAATATTTATTATAATAATAGTCAAGAAAATAATTACTTTAACATGACAACACGAGTAATTAAAACTGTAACATGCTGGCAAGACAATAATATTTCAACAAACCAAAAATCATAAAACCATATATCATATTATTCATAACATTCACATGTTTTAATTTGAAACAATAAATAAGTACCTTATTTATAAGGGTTGGGCTTTTCTTTTTTTTGTTTTTGTTTTTTTCCTTCTGATTTTTGATGTTTTGAGTTTGGGGAAAAGAAAATGCTGGCCTGGCTCCAAAGTGCTGTGTGACTGAAGAGTGAATAAAACAATTTAGGACCTTAATGTAACGGCCTGTCCAATTTTCCAACATGGAGCTAGGAGGTTAGCCCACAATCAAGCCCACAAGATGGCCTAAATGGTTAGGCCCAATTGTACATAGAACACTCTAGAATATGTAGGAGCTTTGTAGAGAATGGTAGGAGCATTCTAGAGAATTCCATTGTAAATATCTTGTAAGAAGAGTCTAGGGACATTCCATGGAGAGTTCTAGAGAACTTCTCCCAACCGTAGGATCAAATGCATCACCACCGTCCATTTTGGAGGTGGAGTAGTATAAATAGAGACATACCTCATTTGTAAACCATCAAACATTTTTTGAGCAACTTTGAGTGAATATAAGAGTTCTTTCCCAACTATCTTGTGTGCTTTACTTTGCCTTCATTCTACACTTCTTCACACACAAGCACATTCGAGAGAGACTGACTTAGCAACCGCGAGGGGTGGAAGAGCGATAAGGCCGCACGGTTCATTGTTAAGGGAACAAGTCCGTGACAGGTGGTATCAGAGCCCGGTTTGGGCCTAAGTGTCGTGAAGTAGAACGTGATGGCAGGCGAAGATCTTATGTCAGGAGTGATCGACAACCGTGGGAGGGAACCCATCCCGTCCAAGGACAAGAAGAAGCGTGACCAGAGCAAGGCTCGTGGTAAATCATCGTCATGGGAGCTTGCTACTGGCGAGATGGGTGAGAGGCTCGAGAGGGTCGAGCATAACGTCGAGATGTTGGAGGGCCACATACTTGGACAACTAGACTATGTCAAGGAGTCATTGCAAGGATGCCTTGATGCCAACACAACGTTGGAGGAACGCTTTGCACAGCTAGAGTCAAGAGTGACAGACATCGTCCAAGCCCTTCAAGCGAGCATCGAGGGGATGCAGGAGGACTTGGCGCTATGCAAGAAGGCCGCTGCTAGCGGGGGAGCTAGCACGTCTACCATCAGTCCAAGGATGGACTGCCCTAAGCCAAAAGGCTTTAACGGGGCACGGGATGCCAAGGAAGTTGAGAACTACCTATGGCGCATGGAGCAGTACTTCGAGGGACTTAATCTCACTGACGAGCTGTCGAAGGTAAAGACCGCATCTCTCTACCTTATAGATACTGCGATGTTGTGGTGGCGCAGGAAGCACGCCGACATTGAGCGGGGTACGTGTCGGATTGATACTTGGGATGATTTCAAGAAGGAGCTCAAGCATCACTTCTATCCGGAGAACGTCATCTATGAAGCTCGCAAGAGACTAAGGGAGTTGAAGCAAAGGGGTACTATCCGAGAGTACATGAAAGAGTTCACCACCCTAATGCTTCAAATCCCTAACATGGCAGATGAGGATCTACTGTTTTACTTCATAGACGGGCTATAAGGGTGGGAAAAGCAAGAACTTCATCGACGAGGCGTACAGTCAGTCGATAAGGCCATTGCCGTTGCTGAATCCCTTGCCGAGTTCCAACCCCACACTTTCAAGGATGCTACTAAGAACAAAGAGAAGGGGAACTCGGGTAAAGGTGGGGGAGAGAAGCGGGACTTCTGAGACCAACGGAGGGCACCTCCGAAGAGGGACGACAAGGGGTCATCCCACAAGGACTACGAAGACAAGAAGCGGGCATTCGTGCCCAAGGGCGGATGTTTTGTGTGCAAGGGGCCACACACCATGAGCAACTGTCTGAAGCTTGGGTCGTTATCCGCCATGCTTGAAAGGCAGGAAACGGAGTCTAACGTTGAGGAGGAGGACACGAGCAAGATGGGATCGCTTCAACTCCTCAACGCTCTTAAAGCCAAACCAGTGCCAACACCGTCAAGCAAAGGGCTGATGTACGTGGAGGCACTCATCAACGGGAAGCCTACAAAGGCGTTGGTGGACATGGGAGCCACGCATAACTTTGTGACAATATAAGAGGCCAAGAGGTTGGGCCTGCGATGCGCGAACGGGGAAGGTTGGCTGAAGACCGTCAATGCCAAAGCCCAACCATTGAACGGAGTAGCACAAGGCGTGGAGCTGCAACTAGGCACTTGGAAGGGCCAAGTGGATTTTTCAGTGGCACCCATGGATGACTTCAAGGTCGTGCTTGGCATGGACTTCTTACGCAAGGTAACCGCTATACATATGCCCTCTTTCAGTTCTGTATGCATACTTGAGAAAGGGTCACCTTGCATGATCCCGACCGTTGAGTCATCCACAGAGCATCAATGGGAGGCAAAGCATTTGTCGGCCATGCAAATCACTAAGGGAGTGAAAAAAAGGGAGCCGACGTTTTTAGCTACTCTTAAGGAGGAAGACCATCCCACCAACAAGGAGGAAGACGTTCCCCCACTCATCCAGAAGGTTTTGGACGAGAACAAGGACGTCATGCCAGCCTAACTGTCGAGCCAACTTCCACCGAGGCATGAGGTGGATCATAAGATCGAGCTAGAGCCGGGTGCCAAGCCTCCCGCCATCGCACCTTACCAGATGGCTCCACCGGAGCTCGAGGAGTTACGAAAGCAACTAACGGAGTTGCTGGATACAGGGAAGATTAGGCCTTCCAAAGCACCTTATGGCGCGCTGGTCCTGTTTCAGAAGAAGCACGATGGGTCGTTGAGGATGTGCGTGGACTACCAGGCGCTTAACAAGGTAACAATTAAGAATCGCTACCCCATCCCATTAATTGCTAACTTGTTTGACAGGCTTGGTGGAGCCAAAGTATATACCAAGATGGACTTGCAAAAAGGCTACTACCAAGTCCGTATAGCCGAAGGGGACGAGCGAAAAATGACATGCATTACCCGATATGGATTATTCGAGTGGTTAGTCATGCCCTTTGGACTAACCAACGCCCCAGCAATGTTTTGCACATTGATGAACAAGATTTTCCAGCCCTACCTAGACCGGTTCATAGTGGTCTACCTGGACGACATTGTCATATAAAACAACTCAATGGAGGAGCATGCCGACCATCTACGGACCATCTTCCATGTATTGCGGGAAAACCACTGTATGTCAAGAAGGAGAAGTGCTCGTTCGCGAAGGAGGAAGTACCATTCTTAGGGCACATAATCGGGCATGGGAAGCTTCAGATGGACGAAGCCAAGATAAAGGCTATCATGTAGTGGGAGGCCCCAACTAAGGTAACCGAACTTAGATCTTTCCTTGGTCTTGTTAATTATTACCGTCATTTCATACAGGGATATTCGACATGGGCGGCACCCTTGACGGACCTGCTTAAGAAGGGGAAAGCATGGGAATGGTCCGAGAAGTGTCAAAAGACGTTTGACAACCTGAAGGCCGCAATAAGCCAGGAACCGGTCCTAGCATTGCCCGACTTTAGCAAGCCATTCGAGCTACACACTGATGCGTCCGACTTCGCTATTAGAGGAGTATTGATGCAAGAGGGACATCCAATAGCCTTTGAAAGTCGCAAGCTTAATGACACCGAGCGAAGGTACACGGTGCAAGAGAAGGAGATGACGGCCATCATTTATTGCTTACGGGTGTGGCGACATTATCTTTTGGGATCTCACTTCACCATCAAGACAGACAATGTTGCCACGAGTTACTTCCAAACTCAAAAGAAACTATCACCGAAACAAGCCCGTTGGCAAGATTTCTTGGCCGAGTTGGACGACACGCTGGAGTACAAACTCGGGAAAGCCAACGTGGTAGCCAACACATTAAAACACAAGGCGGAGCTTGCAGCCATCATCGTAGCCAAGGGAGAGATCGTGGACCGCATCAAACAAGGCTTGGAGCATGACCCTATGGCGAGGGAGCTCATGAAGTTAGCCAAGGAGGGTAAGACCAAACAATTTTGGGTAGAGGACGACCTACTCTACACCAAGGGGCGACGCTTATACGTTCCCAAGTGGGATAGCTTGAGGAAGGACCTCATCAAGGAATGCCACAATACCAAGTGGGCGGGACATCCAGGCCAAAGTAGCATACTTTTGGCCACAAATGAGGGACGGCGTCGAGCTTTATGTGAAGACTTGTCTTGTGTGCCAGCAAGACAAGACGGAGAATAAGCAACCGGCGGGATCGCCGAGCCACTACTACTGCAGTTATGCATCGCCATGGCACTCCATCACCATGGATTTCACAAGCGCATTGCCTAAGTCCGAGGGGTTCGGGTCCATTATGGTGGTGGTTGACCGCTTTTCCAAGTACGGGACATTCATACCCTGTACAAAGGATTGCACGTGAGAGGAGGCAGCGAGGGCATTTTTCAAGAACGTGGTGAAGTATTGGGGACTTCCACGGCATATCATAAGTGATCGAGACCCCCGCTTCAGGGGACGCCTATCGACGGAGCTTTTCAAACTCATGGGGACGGAGCTGAAATTCTCAACAAGCTTTCACCCCCAAACCGATGGACAAACTGAACGGGTGAATGCCTTGTTGGAGTGCTACTTGAGGCACTTTGTGAGTGCCAACCAGAAAGATTGGGCCAAACTCCTTGATGTGGCACAATTTTCTTATAACTTGCAGTGGAGTGAGGCCACGGGACGAAGCCCGTTCGAGCTTGCAACGGGACAACAACCTTTGACTACACACACCTTGGCCATGGGCCTAGATGATGGGCGGAGTCCAGGGGCTACAAAAGTGGCTAAGTCATGGGAAGAGCAAGCCGACTTAGCCCGATCGTGCTTCAAGAAAGCCCGCAAGAAGATGAAGAAATGGGCTGATGAGAAGAGACGGCCAAAGGAGTATAACATTGGTGATCAAGTCTTCATCAAACTTCTACCACAACAATTCAAGGCATTACGGGGCATGCACAAGGGCTTGGTGAGGCGCTATGAAGGGCCATTCCCGATCACAGGTAAGGTAGGTAAGGTATCTTATCGCGTCGACCTACCTGATACCTTGAAAATTCATCCGGTCTTCCATGTTAGTATGTTGAAGCCTTATAATGTGGACGAGGAAGACCCAAGCCGTGGGCATTCAAAGAGAGCACCTCCCGTGGTAACCAAGTCATATGACAAGAATATTGAAGAGATGCTCACAAAGAGGATCGTTCGGAGGCGAGGTGTTCCACCCCGTACTCAATACTTGATCAAATGGAAGGGGCTACCCGAGTCCGATGCAACATGGGAACTTGAAGAAGACTTGTGGTAGTTCCAACCACTACTTCAGGAGTACGAGGCAACGAGGACGCCGCCGAATTAGGTGGGGGAGAATGTAACGGGCTGCCCAAGTTTCCAACATGGAGCTAGGAGGTTAGCCCACAATCAAGCCCACAAGATGGCCTAAATGCTTAGGCCAATTGTACATAGAACACTCTAGAATATGTAGGAGCTTTGTAGAGAATGGTAGGAGCATTCTAGAGAACTTCTCCCAACCATAGGATCAAATGCATCACCACCGTCCATTTTGGAGATGAAGTAGTATAAATAGAGACAAACCTCATTTGTAAACCATCAAGCATTTTGTGAGCAAGTTTGAGTGAATATAAGAGTTCTTTCCCAACTATCTTGTGTGCTTTACTTTGCCTTCATTCTACACTTCGTCACACACAAGCACATTCGAGAGAGGCTGACTTAGCAACCGCGAGGGGCGGAAGAGCGCTAAGGCCGCACGGTTCATTGTTAAAGGAACAAGTCCGTGACATTAAGCTCCAGCTTGTTGGGTCTATACTCACGTCCATCTCGGAATTTGTGTGCTAAAATAAAAAAAATTATATTTTTTAAAACTTAATAAGAAGTTGTTATATGTATTGCCTAAATAAATTTTACCTCAATAAGTGACAGGCAGAAAAAGAACTAAAATTTCAGTACAATATCTCTGGTCAGCTCCCAAATTTAAAATTCGATCCGTGCTATATTTTCACATTAGTTTATTACTAACAACACACAAAAAAATAATTCAAATTGATAAGACCCACATTCAATCTAAACGCATCAAACTAAAAATAAAGAGATTAGATCCAAAGATTCGAACTGACTATCTTAATGAAATAGTTGAGTCAAGCCCCTTTCTTCCAAAAAATTAAATTTTTAAAAAAAAGATCTAAATCGAAATAATAATTAATAAAATAGGCATAGGTCTCTGTAATAACTTGTTTTTTTTTGAAGCAAAGGCCTCTTTAAAAACTTGTTAGAAATTATTGGATCCTTGTCTTAATGATCTATAGGTGGTTTCTGGATAGGGACCCATTGGAATTGGATGAACAAATGTTTGGACCAGTGTGATTGAGTTAATTAATTAAATGCTGTATCTGCCATGGGCAATAATGGGTATAATTTGGTCTCAGAATTTGCTTGTTGGGCTTTGTCTGCATGTCCAGTAAAGCTTCTCGAGTAAACCCATCTTTTGGTGGAGTATGTGAGGACGAATATGAAATATCTGGACATATTTAATGGCCCGGATTTTGCAACTACTTCTTCTAGTGTTTTGATTTTTCAAATTGATTTTAGGGGTGCTATAGTAAATTTATCCTATTATGGGTAAGCCAAGAATGATATTCTAGTAATTAAAACAACCAAAGATTTTGATAGGTAAATATTATGGATTTAGAGGTTTCAAAGATTTTGGTAGGTTTAAAATGCACTGACAAAAGAAGACATCTACGGTTAGGGGTGTTCATTTTTCGAATGGATTCGAAATTCGATTCGGTTCGAATTCGAATTTTAGTTTCGAATTAGGATTTTTGAATTTCGAATCGAATTTCGAATCAACTCGAATCTCGAATATGAATATTTGAATCGAATAACGAATTGATGTTTTTTTTTCGAATTCTATTCGAAAATCCTAATTCGAGGTGAAATTCGACTAAATTGAATTCGTATTTTGATTCGAATTAAGTATTACAATTCGAATTCTTATTTCAATTTGAATTCATATTTCAATTCGAAATTTATATGTATATATTTCACACTATACATAATTATTTATTGTATATATGTAAATTATACACATGCATTTATAATATATATGTAAATGAATAAAACACTATTGTTTAAATGAAAATATAAAATTATAAATATATGCTATTTTCCATCTTGTTTTTTTAGTTTTTGTTAGAAATAATTACACTTAATAGTATATGAAATACATTTTACATTACTTCAAATTTTTATCTTTAGACCATATTAAAATAATTTTTTTGTGTTAAAAAATATATTTTAGGTAAAAACTGTTTCGTTCTTACAATCTCACGTGGAGGGCATATGGTGAAATAATCTATAAGAATATTCTACGAGCTATGTCCATTGTATAGAAAAGTACAAAACTTGTGTACATACACTATACAACATACATTATACATTTATACAATATAGTCTTGATTTTTTTCCTTTATTTTAAATTTTTGTTACAATATGCATTATACATTATACATATGTACACTATATTAGATATATTTATCTTCAGATCATATTAAAATAATAAATTATATGAAATCACATACTATATCTCTTTATTTACATACATACACTTTGTCTATTTGATACCTCATATTTGAGTATAAAAGTTATTTATCAAGTAACTAATGCTGGTATAAAATTGGCACAAAATGATTTATTAATTTTTTATAAGGGAGTTTATTATGAATTTATGATAATCTTTAGTTAAATTAAACAATGAAAAATGGTTAGTCGATAATTTGTAATTTTGAAAAACAAAATCTGGAATTTTATTGGGTATAGTCCAAACATATTATGTTATGAATCCAAACCTTATTTACTTCATCGATAAATTTGGATTTTTGGATTGACTCGAATTCGATTCGAAAATCGAGAAATCCAATTCGTTTAAATTCGATTCGAATTAATCGAATTAGGATCGAATTTCGAATTGAGGTTTAAAATGTTCATTCGATTAAATTCGATTCGAGGAAGTCGAAGAATTCGGAATTCGATTCGATGAACACCCCTATCTACGGTCCCTTTCTCTCTCTCTAACCTTATTTCTCTCTCCCTTCTCTCTAACCTCCAAAAAAGAAAACCCTAGCATATACCTCCGCTCCCTCCCCCTCCCTCCTTCCCCCTCCATGTTTTCTGTTGGAGAGCCAACAATGATGGTCCTCTATGCGTCTGAAGGTGGCTGAAATTTTTGGTCCAGGGCGAAAGCGGGTCGGAGCTTCACGGAGGTGTCTCGGAGCTGAGAAGACAATGGACCGCGACAGTAGATTTGGGAGAGGGAGAGACAATTTTTTGTTATTTTTTTTCTCTCGTTTGTTAGCTATAGCTGTTGTTTTCTTTTTTGTTTGTATTTTCTTTTCCCGGTTGATTTGCGAAATTCGTAGGCGGATTAGTTTTTTTTTGTTGTACAGTATGCTGTGGTTGCTCGTGCCCGATTTTAGTTTTTTTTGATGTGTTATAGTCTTTTTTAAGGAGTGCTGAAGTCTCCCGGCGTGGTGTGGTTTAGTTTGGGGTGGTTGTTTTTTAGTCCATGTTGTGAATCTAAATTGGTCTTACCAATTTCCCGCTTGGCTTTTAGTTAGTCTTGTCGGATCTTAGCCTGTTGGCTACGATTGTAGTTGTAATTTTAATTTTTGAGTTGTTTTAATAAAATACTATCGTTCGACAAAAAAAAAATACACTGACGGACCAGGTTGGGCCATGAAGAAATTGGCCTGATGGATTTTCGAGGCCGGCCCAGCCTGGCCCTGTTTTACTCTCTGGCTCGGCAGGCCGATACTGGGTTGGTCCTGCCCAGCCTGATTGCGACCTCTAGTATAATGTTATTGTATACATAATAGTTTATATATATATATATATATATTTAATTTGTAGTACGATTGCATAGTTGATATATTCATATTTCATAGTTATTAGATGATTGTTGCATGTTTACTATACATTTTCTGGCTGCATATTTATTTCTTTCGCACTACATATTTTACTAAGATGTGAATGCATAATTAGTATATCCATATTGCATAATTAGTAGATGCTTGTTGCTTTTTCACTATATATTTTACTGGTTGTATGTTTTAGTACTCTGTTACTGCATTTTTACTAAGGTATGATTGCATTGTTAGTAAATTATTTTTGCATATTTAATAGATTATGAATGTATTAAGATTCCTTTTTCTATTCTTTGGAGTTCTCAAATGTGATGGTTACTTTTTTTTTTTTATTTCCGCGAATAGACGTGACTCGGATGACATAGAATCATGAAGTATATCTTCTAAAAATATTGTGTTACCATGCATATTTAGTGTATTTAATGGATATGTGTAACATTTAGTGGGTTTAATGGATATATAATTTTTTGATTAATTTAACCTTATGATTTTTTTTTTGAGAGGAATTTAACCTTATGATTTGTTATTTAGACATATACAATTTTTTTTTTAAATTTAGTTTTCGCCCAATTAAGGGCATAAATGTCATTCTAATTGTAAATTAATTTAGTTATTTTTGGTAACTGTTCACCCCAGTGTTTTTTATGGGATTTAATTTAAGATTGTTCTAGCTTTTCATTATATTGCGGTTCCCTCACACACAAATACTCCCAAATCTCGTTCTCTCTCATTCTTTCTCTCTATTCATTCTTTCTCTCTATTTTTTCCAAATTTCTTCACAAGGTCGAGACATGGCGACTGTTCGCCTTATTTTTAGCTTCACCGCAAGTGTACGTGTGATAACCACTAATTAGTTTAGAGGTTAATTAGGGGTTATTTTTAGGGGACTTAGAGGTCAGTAATTAGGGGCTAATTTAGGTTTAGGGGTTGGAATTAACTACTATAAATATGTGTAATTTCATACACAATTTTACACCACATTTAATAACTATAAGGTATAAATATTTTTTTCTACTTCAAGTTTCACACACACATATATATATATATTCACAATTCACAAGCCTTCTTTCAATATTTTTTACAAATTCTTTCATGATTAATTTTGATTTATTAAAATCACATATCAATTATATATATATATTTATTTAACGGAGAAAATCGAGGGATCGAGGACTTGGACTTTTATTGTTTATTTTTCTACAACGAATATCTGTGATTATTAAGGTAGGGATTTCTATATTATTTGTCTTTATTTAATGTTTCATGATTGTACTTCATTGATTGCAATATATGTCAAGAGGAAATAAATTCATATAAGCTAGGGGCCATGAAAATGGTCCGGGATCAAACGTATCTTCGGGGTGAACCCGCAATGTTATATGCAGGAACTGGCCAGTCAGAGGAAAAAGAGAAAACTAATGAATTTATTGTTTCCTCAAAAAAAAAAAAAGAATTTATTGTTGTAATTCTGTGAATGTTTTTCATTTTATATTAAATATTGATAGATATATCCCTACTGAGCGAGATGAAGCTCACCCCTATCACTATCATGACTTTCAGGTTGAGGAATCCAGCTGAAGATATGATGTTGTGGATGGTGGAATAAATCATGTTATATTTCATTTTAAATAATTATGATCGGACTAAATTTTGGATTTCTGTCTTTAATTTTTTCAGTTTATGCTTAGAATAATTTTTGGATATTTAATTTGGATGAATTATTATTATTATTATTATATTTTTTATTAAGAATTAAAAATTCTAAATTAAATTTTTGATAATTATTGGCATCACTTTAATTTATAAATTCGTGTTTTCTTAATAATATTTTAGAGTTGTTTGATTTCATAAAATTGGATCATTACAGTACGGTGTAGTTAATAGATAGGATTAGCAAGATCGATCCCACAGAGACTAATAAATTTATGTACTAAGTATTGAGATTGGAATATTATTATTTTTATTTAGACGATCAAAAGTTGATGGTTGTTTTATAAAAGCAAGACAAGATTTTATCATAATCATAAAAAGACAAAGTAAAGAGTTTGATTGAAAGATCAATGAGATGAATGGATTTCAGGGTTATGGTTTCAGTTAATATCCCTCTTGTTATCCGATTAATCTAAATTAAAGTTATTATTAATCTTCCCTATAAGACAATCACGAGAGTATTTTACTCTCTCTCTCGAGACACAATAAAAACGTTGATTGGATTATCTATGCTAGCATCTCTACTTAACATAAGATAACCAACTCCCAAAAGCATAAAAAGATCATTTATCTTTACAAATATTCGCAGACTTTTCAATCATGCAAAATAATCATGTCACGTACTCAAGATCTAGTATTGAAACTCATCTCTCGAATTATGAATCAATACACCAAACAAGTTAAACCAATGGTCATTTGATAAAACAAGAAATAAAACAGAGTACTCGAATATGGTTTGAAATAATAACTTCATTTTCAATTAAACACTAAACAAAAGTACGCATTAACCTAATATCAAACCCCGGAATCATAAGGTATTTAGCCAGATATGGGAAATAAACAATTCATAGACAAAATGTTCATGTTCATATCTAACTAGATCAAAGTAAAAGATAAAATGGAATAAGCAAACTCAGAGATATTGATGATCTCTCGATCAATCTTTAATCCTCAAGCGTGTGGTTGCGACCCGTTCTTATACGCACGGGTTGCCCGTGTGTCATGCCGAACCAAATACTAAAATTTCAGACCATGCGTGACCCACGCACGACCAGTGCTTACACGCACGAGCTACCCATGTGTGGTTATTTTCTGCTCCAATTCAGCCGATTTTTCTCGTATCAACTCCTTACTTCGTGTACTCATTGTTCCACATATATTTTCATGATTCACAAGGGTTCTAATAGCTACAATGCTCCCAATTGCCACAAAAGTGCTACAAAAATAGTGATTTTCCTGCAAAACGAGCAAAGCGTAATATCTTTTCCACATATTGAGAACACGACCCATATTACTAAGGTAATGCATGTTTATCAACTCATTATAGCCAAAATCATACCCAAAATACATGCAAAATTCACACTAAACAAACCCCAAATTTAAACTGTTGACCGTCCCGGTCAACGCTTTATAAATAAAATAAAACATAACTGGGAGGAATGAAAAGCAATACGCAAGAAAAATTCCACAAAATCCATACTGCTCATCATAGGTATCAGGCAATGAATCAAACAAGCCTCAAACATCTAACATATAACACATATCAATGAAATCATGGTAAATACTTTGACTCACAACACTCACTGATTAAGTGTATACTCTCATCTCAAATGTATAAGGGACGTGTTTACGCTTAAATCATGTCAATGTTGCAGAATTACCATAGGCTTGCAAATCCTTTGACTCCCACTCTTCAACTATAGTTCCTGGTACAAATATTCTTTTGGTGATCTTCACTTCCCTCAGCCACATTCATCCCACACAACTTATCATTCAAAAGTAAAGCATAGACAAATTTCACAGTAAGCTCTCCCTTCTTATCAAAATGCCACCATAATTTGTCCTTTTTTCTAACATCCAATCTAGTAATGTTAAGGATGAGGTTTGAATCCACCTCTGAAAATGTAGATCTCACAAGTTCCTCATTCCAGGAATTATCATCCTCATTAATCAACTCATTGACCCACACAGGACCATTGGTTTTAAATTGGTCCCCTATCTTCGCCACTAGAATGTATGCAATTCGTGAATCAAAAAGGACTTTTTCTTCTGGTTGTAATGAAGGCTCTTTGGTTAAGGTAGAGAAATATAAATAAAGTGACTTAAAACTCAAGCGTATAGACTAGTGGGCACATCATTCCTTCGAATCACTCATCTTCATTTAAACCCAATATGCCACTCAAATCACCCTTAATTTTCATCAACTTTTCTTATCTCCTTTTCCTTTTCTTTCTTTTGAGGAACTCACAGTTTCTTTTACCTAACATCACAATCCTCAGCCGACAAGTTTATTCATAGAAAACTCACCCAATAAGTTGATATATTTTTTTTACCGACTCTTTTGTAAGTATTCATTATTTCTTTTCCTCATTTTCTTCCTCTTTGATTCCATAAACCAACCTTCACACAACTTTCTAAATTTTCGATTTCATCCCATTCAACCTCATTCAATCCCCTTACTCAATGCTATACGCTCAAGTGTAGGGTAACATATATATTAAGTTACAGTTAAATTGTGACTATCAAAAATTAGACAATAGGCTCAAATTGGCTAGCTAGAAATTTCAATATCAATAGGTAGGTAAAAGGCTTGAAAGTCTTAACAAAAATGACCTTTAATCATTTTCACAATTCGCATACAACACGTGGCCTTGACATATATACCAGAGCAAGTTCTAGAATTCTAAACAACATGAATGATACACTCAAATCATAAATAAGACCGGCAAAGGCTCAAAAGCTCACAGCACTTGTAACTCGTAACTCAAAGCATAAAATCCATGTTTTTCACTATCCACATGCTCTATATCATCTATTCACAGCTCAATCAATTCATACTCAACACCCAATCAAAACAATACAAATTTTTCAAAAATAAATCAAGCCGCATCCCACACAACAAAAATAACTAAAGCAGTAACGTGCTAAAACTGTAACGTGCTACTAATGCAATGCAACCTAAATGCTCTACATGCAACTGTATGAATGCAATTTTTTTTCCACACTCCTTAACTCTCCCCACAAACTTGAATGGAATTATATCGCATGTATGGAAAGATAGAGTTTCAATGCAAAATAAGTGTGGAGACAATCTGACTTACTAAGAAGGCGGTGGTGGGTAGTGACCCCAACGTCTACCCGACGTTGTGGTCGCCTGATGAGCGATCTCTATAGTATTCTCCCCGCACTTCTCCCGATATATCAACTTGCATAAACTAGTACCCCTTTAAATGCACCTATTGAATGCTTCGAGTCTCGGTCTACACGCGAAGAGTAAGAGAAAGTCGCGTAAAACTATTATGTTGACGTCGCCCTTCCGGGCTAGATAGGTTGACTTTGCTCAGAAGATGAACAAGATTCACAACTCGGTTGCCAAGTGGGTTTTTGAGAACATATGGGCTACAGGTTGTGTGTTTCTATATGTGTTTATCATATTGTCCTTTTTATATGTTCTGATTGTATTAGTAACTAACAATCCTAAAATAAGCAGGGACCCAGTTCTTTCTGATTTCAAATAATTTAGTAAACAAGGATGGTTTTCTAGATCGAAATATATCATTACTGATTGCCATAATTTTTCAAATTCAGCTGGTTCAGTTTGGCCATTCCAAACTACGGAGTTAAGACGACGTAACAATTGTTCATTTTGAACAATGTATGGCCGTCTTTGGTGCTAACCTTTTCCATAATGTGCCACATGCACAAGCGGTGTCTTGTGGTCTTGAAAACTATTTGGAATGTGTTTTTCATCGTCGGATCCTGATCGGTTACAATGTAGTATGACTCTCTGCACATTGTTTCCATAAAGTTTCGAATAACAGGACATAGGATTCGCATCCTCTTTCAATAAAGCAACTGCAAGCAAACATAATACAACAACAATGGTTGTCAATGCCTGTGAATGGTGCAAAAACCATTTTGTACCTGAGAACACGTAAGATTTGGCATGCATCATTATCATAGTAAAAGTACACCATATTATCTATATTTGTACACAATTTTTGATCTATGTATGCACCGTAAGTTCTTACTGAGAACAAGTATATTTGAATTACATGATTGTTTTGAAGAAACATATACCATATGATTTATATATGTACACATCTTGTGATCTATATATGCTACATAATTTTTCTAAGAAACCTGTTTGTGTTATAAGTGGCATCAAATGAAATTACGTCCCCGAACATTGCATAATTTCGCACTGAAATAGGGTCTGCCCAGAACAGTCTCGTCAGTTGGTCGTGTTTGTCCACGTCATAATTGAAGGTCATTTCTGGATACGTCTTTTGTTTCAAGAATTTATTGATTATTAATTGTGTGTCTACACCTCATATGTATGCCTTCAAATCTCTTTTGAAATTCTTGAAATCAATCGGTAATGCATCTGCTTGCGAGTATCCACCAACCATCTGCTTAAATAGGTGGTGTGACTTTGAACTGCATATGTTGGACTTTGAACAATTTATTAGAAATTATTTGTGTCCAAAATTTAAATTCCGATTTTCCTTAAGAAAATGCCAGTACGATTCTGAATTGCGCTCTTCGAAATTCTTTAAAGTGTATGCACCGTTGACCGTGTATTCCAGTACATAGTTTGCGTTGCAGCCACAATGGTTTGAAACTCTATTGCGTTGCTTTGTATGTGTACTGCTTCCCTCCCCAGCCCCCACAGGTGTTGTATATTTGTAGCCCTCTTGGTTACAAACAATGTATATCAACCGAATCTCTTTGTTTTTAAATTTTCTAGAGGTGCTTATTCATATGTCGAAGCCGCATCGTTTCTCGTAGTCCCTATAAAATTCCACACCTTTATCCAATGTGGCAAATTGCATGCCTATTCGCGGTATTTTATCTTGTTCTATTTCAGGTATCTAGTACTTGGTAGAGCCAGGGGATATTACAATACGCTCTCGTACTTCAACGTATTAGATATTTTCATCAATAAATCTGCACAAATTTTGTACTTTTATGCACCGTGTAAGTATAAAAAAGCATAAAACTATAACGTTTATTTCAAGGCTTATTAAATTGGCACACTTTTGCAAACAACAACCTAAAAATGCACTATTCCATTATATATGCACCATATTGTCAATATATATACCTAAATAAGCATCAAGACATACTCTTTCAAATAACAACAAAATATGCACCAGTGTATGCTTATGTATGCACCATCTTATGACTATATACCAAAATAAGCTTCATAGTACAACATTTATTTCATGGATGACTAATTGGCATACATGTCTATAATAAAAGCTAAACATGCACCATTGCATGCTTATCTATGCACCATAGCATGTATATATTTATACCTAAAGAATCATCAAATTACTACGTTTATTTAATGGCTGACTAATTGACATACTTTCTCCAATAACAACTAAACATGCACCATCATATTCTTATTTATGCGCCATCTTATAAATATCGATATATGTAATTCTTATCATTCACGTAGTATATATGGACCAAATTATACTAACTGTGCATTATATACATCAGACAAATACTATTTGTGCATCATTTTTGACGTTGGTCAAAATTAAGTTGTAACTTTTCAACATAGTCATGTTTCAGAGTTGAACTAAATGTTCATCATTTTTTATAAATCATAAAAAAAAACACATATTACATGCCAGTTGTTTGAAGATGTTATTGAATAAAGCAGTGGTAAACAAATTTGTTTTCCAAAAATCATAGATAATATGGGATAGTTGTAATTTTGTTATTTTTGTAAGAGAATTGCACATACCAGCACCCACTCCTTCAAATCACCTTTTTCATCTGGATTGTCCAGTGACATGTCACTTTGGTGTAAATTCTCATATTTTTGTAAGGGAATTGCACATACCAGCACCTACTCCTTCAAATTCACCTTTTTCATCTGGATTGTCTACTGACATGTCACTTTGGTGTGAATTCTCATATTTTTCTCCCATGGTGTACACCTTATTCTTCGTTCAAGATTTTGTAGATAGACTACATTGTTTTTTGTTGCAGGGTTAATTTTTTTTTGATTCGTGTTTTGCAGGAGCAGAGAGAAGGTGGAGAAGATGGTTTCTTGCTATGATTCTGGGATAATATATTATGGAAACGTGATATGGAGGATCCCCTTGATTTTAGGGGCATAAAAATGGTAGTATTTGTTACACCATTTGGCTAGTTACTCATTTGCCCTTTCTACCTATTAATTAATTGATAATTCATGTATTTTTCATAGGAATATAGACCATTGATTAAAGGGTGTGGATGGATGAGATCAATCCACACTGCCACACAAAGACGCTGCCACACGAGATCCCATCCCTATATATATATTTATTTATATTGGGAGTGTTTGCAAAAACTTTTAAATAAGTGTTTTCTTTGGTTTGTTTGTTATGTGATTTTATCATTCTTTTTTGTTTATTATTAGGGCGTTACAAGTTTTTCGAGCTCAAGTAGGAATGGTGGTATCCAAAAGTAAATCAAAGAGTATAAAATGGAAGAAAATTAAGGTAATTTTGTGTGTGATAACTATAAATGAAAAACTGATACATATATTCTAACATTTCATTTTAATATAATTATATATTTTGTAGTACTTCTCTGGGTGCCAATGCGTTAGATATTCATAAGAGCAGATAAATGATGTTTGAGAAGAATGGTCTCACTATGTTGCTAGTTTGCTGGGTAAATAGCACTGCATGAGGTGATTTTCTTTTAATGTTATTCCTTAATTTCAGTTGATTTTGTTGTTATATCTTATGATTTAAGTCTCTTATTTTCATAAACATTCTTAGATAGATGAGACTATGGATCGATTAGTAAACTTTATTATTCTTTTATGTTTCTCGATTTATATTATGTTTTGTACATGTTGCAATATGTATAATGATATTTTAAATTAGTACTTGTTAATTGTCTGTTGGGAAATTTATTGTTTAGATTTTGATGAATGCCATGTAAAACTTAGAATAGGAAGTTGGCACCCCATTTTTTGCTGCAAACTGTATTGTAATAAATAGGGCTGATCAAGCTGAGTTAAGTCAGCTATGACTAAACATGCAAAAAGACAACTGAAGACTGGAAGGAAGACTCCGCTGCAAGACAGCTGAGTATGGCAAAGAAGAGAAGACAGGGACTCGACTGAAGGAACAACTGAGATGCAGCTGAGTGGAGTATCAGTCAAGTAAGCCAAACATAGCCAAGTCTCAAGTCGAAGTGACAGGAGAGTCATCCAATGATTGGAAGCTGACTCTAAGTCACCTGGGGAAAGCAAGGAAATGCGGTCAAGTCGAGATAATTGAAAGAGATCCGTTGCACATAAATCAAGAGAATTACTTAAACAAGTAATATCTCCATGCTACCTTTCTCGAAGTGCTCAGTCCTAGAAGCGTGCAAAAGGAATAAACCAATGGGAAGCACTACACCGTGTCAGAACTCTAAAAAGCTGAAGAACATTTTATACGAGGAAGTGGCAAATTCAAGGACTGCAACAAGACAAGCCAACGTCCACAAGTGATTTTAAAAAATAAGCCTATCTCTTCAACGGGCAGATTTTTGAAAGATCACTATAAAAGGCTGAGGAATGACTCTGAGAGAAAAAAACCTGAACCACAAACATTCAAGAAATTATTAGAATTGTAACCGAAAAATTCTCAAATCATTCAAGATTAATCCTCAAGCCTACATTACGAAGATCATCAATCCAACACTCACCTGTGAAGGAAATATAACTTCTATCAGTTGAAGAGGAAATTATTGAAGAATCAAGGGGTCTACATTCCATGAAGGATTGTAGGAAGGTTCAAGGTCGAACCGGTCTCGAGTTTTTGGAGGGCTTCGTGATCAAATCCAAAGAGCTTGAGCAAGTGAGTCAGAGAGTAGCAAGGCACCGCCTGTGAAGAAGCCGAGTCGTCGAGAAGCCACCTGAGTGATCAAGGCATCTCAGATCGAGTCCCAAAGGATCAAGTGTTTGTGTGATCAAGACTTGTATCCGGACCATTACCACTTTGTATACTTGATCAATACCTAGTGGATTCCTCCAGGAGATTGGAGAAGAGAGGAGTAGAAGAATTACCCCATCTTCGAACCTCTATAAAAATCTTATCGTGTCATTTACATTTGAGCACTTTAATTTCCTGCATCTTATTTGTTTAACTCATTGATAAATTTGCTATCCACTTGATAATTTCTAAGTACTAAATCAAGCATTAAATCTCTCGCTTAACCATAATTAAGGGTGTTAAGTCTTCCAATAAAACAAACTATCATTGAGCTAATTCGGTCTTAACAATTTGAGTTATTCCATCAACCCAGCTCGATTGAGTCCGTTGAGTGACTAACTCTCTTGATTAACTAAATTGGCTGTCCACCAAGGACACATCTGTGTAGTACCAACTCTGAATTTTAAAAAGGACTAAATCGAAAAGTTGGTAAGGTTTATTCAACCCCCCCTTTTAAACCTTACACTCACACCCCTTGGGACCTACATTGTCTTTTTATGTTTTATTTTTTTAAATACACAGGCATGTGGTTCTTGATCTGGCGAAGTCGAGAAAATGCATGGTTTCCAAGTGAATGGCACACGTAATGTTCTTCAGTAGAAGCTACCTTAGCGTAACTCTAGTTCTAAAACAACCAGATAATTATTTGAATTCTAAGACTTATTAGCTTTATTTGGAGATGCGAACTATTCTTATCACATTATATTGAGATACTTTTGTTTTAGTTTCAAGTGAATGGTGGAGCATTCAATATTATTATATATACTGTTAAAACAATATTTTTGGATAAATTTTGTCTCATTGTTTTTTAATTTTATCATTTATGAATTTTGTTGTCGCTCTCCTGTTGCATTTTGTTTACTCTTTGTTGGTCACATGATTAAATGGCGGGGAAAATAATTTTGGCTGAACATTGAAAGCAGAAAAATCATTGTAAGATAACACTTCTTTTATGAAGTGCTATCTACTGAATACAAGCATGAGATAACGTTTCTTGCCAAAAGCATTATTAATTTAATGTCAGATAACACTTTTTTTATGGAGTATTATCTTATGAATACAAATATGAGATAACACGTCCTCAAAAAAGCGCTATCAAATATGCATCTCAGACAACGCTTTATAAGCGTTACCTATAGGATAGGGTTTCAGATAACGGTGGTTCCAACAACACTTTGAAACGCTATCTAAAGGGAAAAAAACGTTATCTGAGTACTTTTTGGCGTAGTAATTCCTTTCAACAATATTGGGATGTTGTGCAAAATGACATTTGTGCTGCTGTTAGAAAACTTTTGACTTCCCTAAATTGCTCAAAAGTATGAATCATACTATTGTTTCTCTTTTTCCTAAAATAAAAAAAAACCTACTTTAATTTCTTATTTTAGGCCCTTTAGTCTCTGTAATACAATGTACAAAATTATTTCCAAGCTTCTGGCTATAGGATTAAACCATGCCTTAATTTGTGTGTTAGTGATTCTGCATTTGTACCTGAGAGGCAAATCATTGATAATATTGTTATGGCTCATGAATGCTTCCATATTTTGAATAGTAGGAAAAGCACTCAGATAACACTTTTTTTTCCCTTTAGATAGCATTTCAAAGTGCTATCGGAATCACCGTTATATGAAGTACTATCCTGTAGATAACGCTTATAAAGCGTTATCTGAGATGCATATTTGACAACGCATTTTCGAGGACACGCTATCCCATATTTATTTTAATAAGATAACACCCCATAAATTAAGCGTTATCTGATATTAAATTGATAGCGATTTTGGGAAGAAGCGCTATCCCATGTTTGTGAAGAAAGAATAGATATGTGGTAAATTATTTTCCATAGATAACATTAAGATAACGTTTTTTTGTACAAACCGTTATTATGAGAAAATATATAACGTTTCTTTAATTAGCGCTATCTTAATAAAATAGACTCGATCGAGAGATAACACTTTAGGTTAACACTTGTTGTCCGAAGCGTTATTCCAAAAACATATATAACACTTATTTAATTAAGCGCTATCGTCAGTTTTCTTCATATAACACTTCATTAATAAAACACTATTATATGGTTTACTGTGATAGCGCTTTCCTACAAAAGTGTCGTTTAAAATATCTGCGAATTTTTTAATCGCACTTCCATCTAAAAGCGCTATAAAAAATATGTTATCTGAACTATTTTCTGACGTAGGCCTGAAATCGTTTATGGCTATTAAATTAAGTTGACATGGCTAAAGCATATGATATAGCTGAGTGGGGATTTTTGGCATTGGTCATAGGTAGAATGGGTTTTCCACTATATTTGTGTCTTGGGTCATGACCTGTGTTTCTTGATCTCCTTCTTTTTCATTCTTAATTAATGGTAATCATGTGGATATGTGATATCTAAGAGAGGAATTCGACAAGGTGATCCAATATTACCTTATTTATTTTTGATCATTTCAGAGGCTTTCACAAACCTTATTTGGCAAGCAAATTGCACTAGAGTGATTAAGGGTATTAAAATTGCTAAATCACACTAGTACAAAAAATGCCATAAATCACCAAAAAGCATTGGTTTTACACTTAAACCGATGACTTTAGGTATCATTTGTTCGCATAAAAGACATCAATAATTTTTTTTATTTTTTAATTAGCATATTCAACAACTTCATTATTTTGAATTAGGACATTCAGTGACATTCACGCAGCCGTCTAAGTCTAAGTTTCTAACCTCGTGGCTCGCACCCTTACCATCGAACGCAACTGTAAGAAGAGCTGCAGCTGAAGGTGAAGAGGATGTAGCTCCCAGACCAGCTATGATTGAAAAACCAAGAGCTGAATGGACAAATGATGACAGAAAAAGATATAACTTGGACAATGTGGCCAAGGACATTCTTTACAAAACCTTGGACAAAGCCATGTTCAACAAAGTCAAATCATGCAAAACGGCTAAAGAAATCTGGGACAAGCTAACATTGATTTGTGAAGGCTCAGAGCAAATCATAGAAAACAAATTATCAGTGGCTGTACAGAAATTCGAGAATTTCAAAATGATCTCAGAAGAGAACTTGGATCAACTGGATGCTCGATTCACAGAAATCACCAACGAGCTATCAGCGCTTGGAAAAGAATATATACAGAAGGAAATGTGTATGAAGATCCTAAAAAGTCTTCCAGCTGAATGGGAAATGAAGGTTATGGCACTAAGACATTCCATGGACCTATCAAAGAATCCAACCATGAACTATTCTCAGACCTCAAAGCCTACGAATTTGAGCTGAGAAGAAAAGACCAGGAAGAGACAATTTGTACCCAAAACATCGCTCTAATTGTTAAAGATGGGAAGAGAGCCGAGGTCAAAGAAGTCATTGACCCAGAAGAAATAGCCCTACTGGTAAAAAGGTTCAACAAGTTCTTCAATAAGAACTACAAGAAAGGCAAGGGCGAATCCTCCAGAAGACACTCAGCTCCCTCCAAGTCAAGAGAAGATAGGCCAACAAGAGAACAAATCATCAAAAAGATGAATATCAAAGGGTGACAATCCAAGAATGGAAATAGGCTGATCAAAAGGTTGAATATCTATCTTTGAACGTAGGGCAACAGGTCACTATGCCATTGATTTGCCCATATCCTAGTCAACAAATACAGGAATGAAGAAGAAAGAAAGGTCTTGAGAGAAAGAAGACAAGAAAAAGAGAAAGCAATGTTGCAGAGATCTTTGAGATGACCCAAGTCAAAAGACATAGGTGAGTCGAGAGTAGTGAAGCCGACTACTCAAGTGAGTCCAAGAAGAAGAAGCCCTAACTGCTGTTTGATGGCCAAGGAACAAGATCAACTCCGACCAAGAAGATGAGGTACACTCTAACTCATCAAACTCGGATTCTAGTGATAGTGATCAGTGACACACACACTTCATCACCCATCGATCTTTATGATTCATTAGGCAAAATGATGAAAGATTTTGAACACATTAAATCCTCACACACACTACTACATGAGGAAAAGTCTACTCAAGAGTTAAAACTTACTGGTGACTAAGGAGTTGAGTACTCTAAGTCAAATAGCCGATGAGAATGAATGTTTAAAGACCGAAAATGCAAAGTTATTAGCAGAAATAAAATTTGCTATAGAAAAGAGGGAAAATGACCTCAAAATGTGATTGCCTCATTTACTAAGGCATCTAAATCATTGGATGATCTTATTATGAGTCAAAGAGAATGTGGAGACAAGACAGCTTAGGATTTAATTCCACTATGCTATGTCGGGCTCAAGAGTGATTTTGGAAAAGGGATCTTCAAGCAATGAAGTATCTAAAAATCCAAAACCCCAAATGGTGCACACACATTTAATCCAAAGCACAATTACGAGGCAAGCTGGCCTTGGTTATAAAGGAAAAGGAAAACTTGATTGCTTGAGTTGAGTCCGAAAGGACGGTGAGAAGAAATTCAATCGAGTTCCTCAAATAAACTCCAAACAAAAATATTCAGAAAAGAAGAAACAGAGCTACCAAAACCCTAGAAAATCAATAAAAGAAATACATATGATGGGAATGGTAGAAAATATCCAAGTCAAGTGATTGGAATGATGTGAACTATCAAAGAAAAAACCTATGGAATATAAGCCCAAATGGCAAAGGACCGTAACTCAGAGGCCATTCCAAAGGTATAAGAGCTTTCATCAAAGACACATATGCACCTAGGCACTACACTCAGAAACATCACAACTACCCAAAGAAGGCGGTTTCTAGAACACATATATGTACATCTGCAGACAAAAAGAGACAATTTGTATGAGCCTAGAATCCCAAGCAATTTGACAAGATTAATTATGATTATTGCATGATAAATGGCAACCCCTTAGAGTCAAATCATTTGGCTATAAGTTGGTTGGATCATCTTACAATTCTAACCCCTCAGGACCTGCACAAGTATGGGTACCTAAAACTTAAATTCCTTGATTGCGGGTTCAAGGAACAATTGTGCCAAGGAACCTGGTACATGGATAGTGGTCATTCCGGCACACACATGACAGAAACAAAAAATCTGTCAAACTTCAAGGAAGTCAAAGGAGCAAAAGTCATATTTGGAGGAAATGAAGCTCCAGGGAGAAATAAGAGGCATTGGATCCATCAAGAAAAATGGATTAGAAATCACAGATGTTGCATATGTTGAAGGACTCAACTTCAACTTGCTAAGCATCACCAACTCGTGACAAGGGTTATAATGTTGGATTTAACATGGGTATATGCCAAATCAAGGATCTTGAATCGAATGAAGTTGTGTTGCAAGGATGCGCAGAAGAACATGTATGTCGTGGATTGGTCAATCGCAACACCCAAAGACTGTCTATTAGCAAAAAGCACAAATTTGAATCAAGTTGGGCGCGGGCACAAAAATTTGAGTCACTGAATTTCAAAACGATTAACAAGCTTGCGTAAGTAATCTTGTGGAAGGACTTCCCACTCAAGATACAAGAGGAGAGTATATGTGACGCGATGTCGAAGGGAAAACAAATCAAATCATCATTCAAAGAAAAGACTTCGCCCATCTTCAACAAGAATATTACATCCGCTACATATGGATCTATTTGGTCCAGTGGAACCTGACTAGCATAAGTGGAAAGAAATACACCTTGGTGGTAGTAGATGACTACTCAAGATATACATGGATTATATTCATGTGTAAGAAGAAAGAAACTCTATAGAAACTACCATAGTTGATGAAGAGAATTCAAAATGAGAAGAACCAAACCATTATCAAAATAAGATCAGACAGAGGAACTGAGTTTGTCAATGGAATAATAACTCGATTGTATTGAAAATGGTATTGGTCATGAACTATCTCATGTTAAAGCAAGGACTCCACAAAGAGAATGGAGTTGCGAAAGAAGGAATAGAACTCTCAAAGAAGCGGCAAGGACCATGTTAGCTGAAGTAGGGTTACCAAAAAGATTTTGGGCTGAAGCAATAAACACAACATGCTACACTCAAAATAGATGCATGATAAACAGACAGCTGACAAAGACTCCTTATGAGATTTGGACAGGGAGAAAACCTAATGTTGCATATTTTAGAATATTTGGATGTAAATGCTTCATCCATAACAATGGCAAAAGATAATCTAAAGGCGTTTGATGCTAAAGCGATGAAGGTATTTTCTTGGGATACTCAATCGAAAGCAAAGCTGAGTACTCAACAAGAGGACTATGGTTACAGAGGAATCCATTCATGTGGTGTTCGATGAGCCAAATGTTAATGGAGAAGACATTGAAGAATCAACTGACAAGCTAAATCAACCAACCATGCAGAAGAATCCCTATGCTGAAGCTGAAACTGGAATTGTAAACTCAGAAGAAGATGAGATAGTGAATCTCAAAAAAATTTGGAAAATTTGCAAGCTAAGTGATTATGAGAGAGTTGATCAAAGCAACACACCGCAAGACGATCAATCCAGCGAACTTACTCCAACCTCGATGTAAGATGGTGAGAGACCATCCACGTAACTTGTCATTGGAGATATAAGAGAAGGTGTCAAAACAAGATCTTAACTCAACAAGAAGCTATGTTCACATGCTTCATCTCACAAATAGAGCCCAAAGATGTGTCACAAGCATTAGATGACACACATTGGATTCAAGCTATGCAAGAAGAATGAATCGAGTTTGAAAGAAATAAAGTATGGGAATTAGTTCAAAGACCCACCCATCAAAATGTTATTGGCACTAAATGGGTGTTCGTAAATAAGATGAACGAGGAAGGTTCTGCGTGGTAAGAAACAAAGCAAGATTAGTAGCCAAAGGATATTGCCAAGAAAAAGGGATAGATTTTGATGAAACATTTGCCCTAAAGCAAGATTGGAAGCTATAAGGATGTTTCTTGCCTATGACTCACAAGAATTTTTATCAGATATCGGATGGATGTAAAAAGCGCATTCCTAAATGGTTTATTGGAAGAAGAAGTTTATGTTGAACAACCTCCAGGATTTGAGAAGACTCTTGGAGATAAAGTATATAAACTCAAGAAAGCTCGTATGGATTGAAACAGGCACCCGAGCATGGTATGATACTTTGTCACAATTCCTAATCGAAAATGGATTCACAAAAGGAAAAGTGGATAGAACACTTTTCGAATTCAAGACAAGAAAAGTATACTACTTGTTCAAATATATGTGGATGACATCATTTTTGGATCCACAAACAAAGAGTCATGTGTGATAAATTCTCAAACCTCATGCAAAGCAAGTTCGAAATGAGCATGATGGGAGAGCGACATTCTTCCTTGGACTCCAAGTGAAACAATTGAAGGATGGAACCTTCATAAGTCAAACAAAATACACCGTGAGATTTAATGAAAAAAATTTGGTATGGAAGAGAAGTCTTACGTGAAAATACCAATGAATACATAAGGTGAGTCATCCCCCGTGATGATCCAAAAGACTCGGTGAGGATGTTCCAAGCACGAGCAAGTCCGATCTCAAGACTACTCGTCAAACTTTCAATTTTGATGGTGAGCCACCAATGGAAATCTCATCATCGTCCGATGACGCTTCCGATAAGGCCGAGGACCAGTCCACTCAATTGGAGAAACCAAGGAGACCGACGGCCGTTGTTGAGACAGATTGAGGCTCACAAGTCGGGTCCACTTCACAAAAGACCCCACCAAACAGAGTCCATCGCGCAGCTCCCCAAGCCGCAACATGGTTCGACTCAAAAAGGAACTTCACGCGCACCTCTCATCATTGAACAAATTCCAAGAGGGCCGTGATGATTCCTTTGTAGAATCATTTTCTTTCTCCTCGGAGGTACCCGAAGCCTCCCCAAGAGTCGAGAACGAACTCGCGGCGCTTCCGCAGACTGATCCTATCATTCCATCGATACCATTGTTCCGGTGACTATGACTTTGACGCGTGGTCGTCACCGCAACGGAAGAAACATCTAAACTTCGGGAGGTGTTCAAAGCATTATTTGCTGAAATTGAACGGATGGAGAGGCACCAGGCCTCTATGGACATGAGATCTGGACAACAGAGATGCTAACTCATCACGACTGAGAGGCATAACAATCGAGAATCGGGAATGGTGGCAACATCAAGAAACAATGCGTGTGGAACAAGCTAGATACTTGAACATTGTTCAACAAGTCGTTGGTATGGCGAGTTGAGAATGCCGATGCAAAGACGAAATTGAGATAACACATTGAGCACATGCATGAAGCTCACATCGGCTTGAGATAAAGTATTGCTGCGTGAGCAAAATAAGAGTGACCTCCTGCGTGCCGGAAGAAAACATGGATAGAAAATTCAGCCTTCTCACGGCCGAGATGAAGCTAATTTCAAAGAGAGTCCAACGCTACTCGCTCGAATTTCGTTCCGCATACTCCGCAGCCAGACTGAGGCGAGAACTCGACTATCGCTCAGTGCTCGACTTCCCGCTTGCAAGATGTTTCCAGGGTTTCTCTCCTTTGATGATGCCAAAAGGGGGAAGAGGAATACCTAAAAGTCACCAAGAGTTACGATATTGAGAAAGAGGGAGCAATCAGAAAAAGGAAAGACATAAATTGAGAAAGCGTCAAAACAAAAGAAAGGAAAGTCTCGTTGAGGGGGAATGATCGAAAGATGTGACCTTGATGATTTCACAAACTCCCCCAACAAGGTCTTGTCACTGGTGATATTATCGCTGACAAACTCCCAATGACTCGCCACTCCAACACTCGCTATATCTATGGCTGAAAAAAAAAGAAAGACAATTGAAGCGGGGATGGAGGAAGTGGAAGAAAAGATGGATACCCGAGTTATGAATATCTTGAAACAACATGGAGGCATTCCAAAGAGACAGAGACACTTATGCCATCTCGGATCTTGGAATCGAGCCAAGATCAGTTCATGAATTTAAAACGCTCACATCTGAAGGATACTTTGCAAAGATGTCCATGGCTCAAGCTTGGGACTTGTACTGGGAAAAGGGTCTCACGCTATGTGAAGAAGCGACAGCAGACGGACTACGGCATCCTCCGGGGTCACTCCGCTAGTCACTCATTTGGGAAGAAAAAGACCCCAAGACAATACACGCCCAGAGGAGAGGTAGAGAAAGAAGCGGTGATGAAGGAAGAGGCTTGGACCTAGACCTCCGCCCAAAAACATTGAGTACATAGATCCGGCAAGAAATGAGGGATCTCTTTGGGCCGGTCTGGACCAAGTAGCCAATATGCAAGTGGCTAAAAACAATGCTGAGTATGTGAAAAGAATCGAAGAAGAAAATAAAAGACAAACTCAGCTTTGGGAGGAGAGACAAGAGAGACTAAGAAGAGATGAAGCTGCCAGGAAGGCATATGAAAAGAAGAAGAAGGCGGCTGGAGATGAGAAAAAGAGAAGAAGAGCAGAAGATGCTGAAGAAGGAGGCAGCGAAGAAGATGAAGTGTTGTTGTCCACCCCTTCATGTATTTTATCATGTAAATACACCTTATGTAAGTCTTCCTCATCATAAACATTTGTAAATTCTCTAGTTTTGCGTAGACAAATGTTTGCTCGATACACCTTGCATGATTTGTGTAAAAGAACAAGAATGTTATGATCAATAAAAGGATTGATTCTACGCATACATTCTATGTGAATGCACTATATCCGTATGTATCTTTGCTATTTACATTTTGAATGTTTTAAGTTTTGGCATCATCAAAATGGGGAAATTGTTGGGAAATTTATTGTTTAGATTTTGATGAATGCCATGTAAAACTTAGAATAGGAAGTTGGCACCCCATTTTTTGTCAGAATCGTATTGTAATAAATAGGCTGATCAAGTGAGTTAAGTCGCCTATGACTAAACATGCAAAAAGACAATCAAGACGGAAGGAAGACTACCGCAAGACAATTGAGTATGGCAAAGAAGAGAGAAGACTGTTCGATCAAGGAACAACCGAGATGCGTTGAGTGGAGTATCGTCAAGTCACCAAACATAGCCAAGTCTCAAATAAGTGACAGGAGAGTCATCCATGATTGGAAGTCGACTCTAAGTCACCTGGGGAAAGCAAGGAAATGCGGTCAAGTCGAGATAATCGAAAGAGATCCGTTGTACGTAAATCAAGAGAATTACTTAAATAAGTAATATCTCCATGCTACCTTTTCGAAGTGCTCACCCGAGAAGCGTGCAAAAGAAATAAACCAATGGGAAGCACTACACCGTGTCGAACTCTAAAAAGTCAAGAACATTTTATACGAGGAAGTGGCAAATTCAAGGATCGCAACAAGACAAGCCAACGTCCACAAGTGACTTTCAAAAATAAGCCTATCTCTTCAACGGCGTGATTTTTGAAAGATCACTATAAAAGGCCGAGGAATGACTCGAGAGAAGAAAACCGAACCACAAACATTCAAGAAATTATTAGAATTGTAACCGAAAAATTCTCAAATCATTCAAGATTAATCCTCAAGCCTACATTACGAAGATCATCAATCCAACACTCACTCGTGAAGGAAAGATAACTTCTATCGGTTGAAGAGGAAATTATTGAAGAATCAAGGGGTCTACATTCCATGAAGGATTGTAGGAAGGTTCAAGCGTCGAACTAGGCCTCGAGTTTTTGGAGGGCTTCGTGATCAAATCCAAAGAGCTTGAGCAAGTGGGTTGTAGTAGCAAGGCACCGCCTGTGAAGAAGGCCTCGAGTCGCACGAGAAGCCACGGTGAGTGATCAAGGCATCTCCTGATCGAGTCCCAAAGGATCAAGTCACCGTGTGTGATCAAGACTCAGATCCGGATGCTACCACTTTGTATAACGATCAATACCTAGTGGATTCCTCCAGGAGATTGGAGAAAGAGGAGTAGAAGAATTACCCCATCTTCGAACCTCTATAAAAATCTTATTGTGTCATTTACATTTGAGCACTTTAATTCCTCGCATCTTATTTGTTTAACTCACGATAAATTTGCTATCCACTTGATAATTTCTAAGTACTAAATCAAGCATTAAATCTCTCCGCTTAACCATAATTAAGGGTGTTAAGTCTTCCTCGAAAAACAAACTACCATTGAGCTAATTCATCTTAACATCCGAGTTATTCCATCAACGGCTCATTGAGTCTATTGAGTGACTAACTCTACCGATTAACTAAATTGGTCAGTCACCAAGACACAAATTTGTGTAGTACCAACTCGAATTTTAAAAAGGACTAAATCGAAAAGTTGGTAAAGTTTATTCAACCCCCCCTTCTAAACCTTACACTCACACCCCTTGGGACCTACATTGTCTTTTTATGTTTTATTTTTTTAAATACACAGGCATGTGGTTCTTGATCTGGCGAAGTCGAGAAAATGCATGGTTTCCAAGTGAATGGCACACGTAATGTTCTTCAGGAGAAGCTACCTTAGCGTAACTCTAGTTCTAAAACAACCAGATAATTATTTGAATTCTAAGACTTATTAGCTTTATTTGGAGATGCGAACTATTCTTATCACATTATATTGAGATACTTTTGTTTTAGTTTCAAGTGAATGGTGGAGCATTCAATATTATTATATATACTGTTAAAACAATATTTTTGGATAAATTTTGTCTCATTGTTTTTTAATTTTATCATTTATGAATTTTGTTGTCGCTCTCCGTTGCATTTTGTTTACTCTTTGTTGGTCACATGATTAAATGGTGGGGAAAATAATTTTCAATGAACATTGAAAGCGAGAAAAATCATTGTAAGATAACGCTTCTTTATGAAGTGCTATCATCAATACAAGCATGAGATAACGTTTCTTGCCAAAAGCATTATTAATTTAATGTCGATAACACTTTTTTTTATGGAGTATTATCTTATGAATACAAAAATGAGATAACACGTCCTCAAAAAAGCGCTATCAAATATGCATCTCAGACAACGCTTTATAAGCGTTACCTATAGGATAGGGTTTCAGATAACGGTGGTTCCAACAACACTTTGAAACGCTATCTAAAGGGAAAAAAACGTTATCTGAGTACTTTTTGGCATAGTAATTCCTTTCAACAATATTGGGATGTTGTGCAAAATGACATTTGTGCTGCTGTTAGAAAACTTTTGACTTCCCTAAATTGCTCAAAAGTATGAATCATACTATTGTTTCTCTTTTTCCTAAAATAAAAAAAACCTACTTTAATTTCTTATTTTAGGCCCTTTAGTCTCTGTAATACAATGTACAAAATTATTTCCAAGCTTCTGGCTATAGGATTAAACCATGCCTTAATTTGTGTGTTAGTGATTATGCATTTGTACCTGAGAGGCAAATCATTGATAATATTGTTATGGCTCATGAATGCTTCCATATTTTGAATAGTAGGAAAAGCACTCTGATAACACTTTTTTTTCCCTTTAGATAGCATTTCAAAGTGCTATCGGAATCACCGTTATATGAAGTACTATCCTCAGATAACGCTTATAAAGCGTTATCCGAGATGCATATTTGACAACGCATTTTCGAGGACACGCTATCCCATATTTATTTTAATAAGATAACACCCCATAAATTAAGCGTTATCTGATATTAAATTGATAGCGATTTTGGGAAGAAGCGCTATCCCATGTTTGTGAAGAAAGAATAGATATGTGGTAAATTATTTTCCATAGATAACATTAAGATAACGTTTTTTGTACAAAGCGTTATTATGAGAAAATATATAACGTTTCTTTAATTAGTGCTATCTTAATAAAATAGACTCGATCGAGAGATAACGCTTTAGGTTAACACTTGTTGTCCGGCGTTATTCAAAAACATATATAACACTTATTTAATTAAGCGCTATCGTCGTTTTCTTCATATAACACTTCATTAATAAAACACTATTATATGGTTTCTCGTGATAGCGCTTTTCCTACAAAAGTGTCGTTTAAAATATCTGCGAATTTTTTAATCGCACTTCCATCTAAAAGCGCTATAAAAAATATGTTATCCGAACTATTTCCGACGTAGCCCGAAATCGTTTATGGCTATCAAATTAAGTTGACATGGCTAAAGCATATGATATAGCTGAGTGGGGATTTTTGGCATTGGTCATAGGTAGAATGGGTTTTTCCACTATATTTGTGTCTTGGGTCATGACCTGTGTTTCTTGATCTCCTTCTTTTTCATTCTTAATTAATGGTAATCATGTGGATATGTGATATCTAAGAGAGGAATTCGACAAGGTGATCCAATATTACCTTATTTATTTTTGATCATTTCAGAGGCTTTCACAAACCTTATTTGGCAAGCAAATTGCACTAGAGTGATTAAGGGTATTAAAATTGCTAAATCACACTAGTACAAAAAATGCCATAAATCACCAAAAGGCATTGGTTTTACACTTAAACCGATGACTTTAGGTATCGTTTGTTAGCACAAAAGACATCAATAATTTTTTTTATTTTTTAATTATCATATTCAACAACTTCATTATTTTGAATTAGGACATTCAGTGACATTCACGCAGCCGTCTGCCTAAGTCTAAGTTTCTAACCTCACGCACGCCTTACCATCGAACCTTGCACCCCAAAGCCGCAATCGACCCCACCATTGAACTTGCACCCAAGAACCGCCTTCATCGGCTGGTTTGTCAATGGAGAATCCACCGCACGCCCGCACCTCCACCGCATCGTTTTTGGTTCTAGATTAGCCTGCCGGTTTCCAAAACAGAGAAGAAGAATTAGTTTCCCAACTTAAATTGGGTTGTGCTAGATACTCTATTCCACTCATTTTATACTTTCTATTCCATTACTGTAGATGATTGACAAGTATAAATGTATCTAAAATATCAACAACATATATTTCTTATTACACTTGTTAATCATCCAAAACAATGGAGTAGGAAGTGGAACGTATAAAGTGGAATAAAAAATCTTATACCGTGATGGGGATCAGGAGAGCCCGCTACAACTCTACATAGACTATTGAGATATACATTCTATTCTGTTTAATGTTTTATCTTCTATTTTAACAATATCAATACATATAACATGAATATGATGACGTCATATTTGTACTCATATTTAATACATATCACTATACCTAGGAATGGATTCACGGATTCTTTACGAGAAGTACACAATAAATTCAATTATAAACTATATAAAAAACTGAGGGGGCACGCTTTGTACGTTTTTCTAATCTAATTAATATATATACATATATACAATTTTTATAAATATATAAATAAATAGTAAAAACCGAAAAAAAAATAAAAGTTTAGCTGCCTCCGTCCGTGCGTATATCTAACCAACTAGTTGTCAAGTGGACATTTTCAAGCTGATCTGAACCAGCAGGAATTACCTTCCCCAGCAAAAAATAAAAAAACCTACATTAATATGTTCTGATCAAGTAGGGTTTCCTATTTGTTAATCAGATCCATTATGAACTACATTGAGTCACATGATCCTTATCCCAATCCAATTGTATTCTGCCCAAATTGCCAATGCAAATGGTCTTAGCAATACTAAGAATAAACGCAAAAACTATGTGAGATGGTGTGAGCATGGGCGTAGCCAGAATTTTTGGCCAGTACGGTCAAAATAAATTCATTTCGAGTGGACAATTATCGAGCCGAAATTTTAAAAAATATAAAATAAAAAACCATTTCAATAAAAAAAGCAAATATAAAGGTCTTACTTTTAGCAATACTTTGCCGATTTCCTACTCTCCAATTTCAGTATATCTTGAATGAACTTTTTGGAGAAGTGACTTATCCAAAATCAAATGCTAAATTAATGACCAAACAACTATTATTATTATGAAAAATTAACTTTTAGATCCAAAAGTTTATTGGAAAAGTGTTCCCAAAAAGTTGTATATTATCAAGTTTGGAGCATTCAAATTTCAATGCCTTAATTGGGCCAGGTGATTTTTAATTCTTTTGGAATTTTGAATTTTATCTTAATTTTAGAATTTTCAGTGTAGTCCAACCCAAAATTAACAGAAATACTCCAGTTCCAGAGTTCGGTCGGTCCAACCCAAATTTACTAAGGCAATTCGAAATCCGGCGGTCCGACCGCACCTGGCCTCAAGTAGCTTCGCCCATGGGTGTGATGAGTAAAACGACGATACTTTTAGTGTAAAAAATAATACTTGTCTACATACATTTAAAAATTATCACTTTTTACATTAAAAGTATCACCGTCTCACGGTCTCACGAATTTTCACCGTCTCACAAGAAATCTACTGATGAATAAATCAATCTTAACCACAATATTCATTGATTTTGGTGTTCCATTATGTACCGTTACTTCTTAAATAGCTACTGTAAATAATATCTATTGCATATCCAAATTGCAACATATAAAAAGGCCTATATTTGCAATTTGATCATTTATGGCACTGACAAGAAAGCGACTCTTACCTATTCAAATACAAAGACTTTAACCTGTAAAGGGTGCTCTTTTTTTCTTGGCATACAAAAGGAACTTAACTACGAATTAATTAAAGCAATTTGTGAGATATATATATCTCATGTTTCTTCTGTCGATCGAAGATAAAGCCCTTTGGGCTATCCCAAATTCTCCAATCCGCCGTCATGAGCACACAACCGCACGCTATATATATACACATATTGCAGTACTAGAGTTTATATTAATATTCTCCAGCAAAATTAAAAGAGATGACAGCTAAACCAAATGATGAAGACGAATCCAATGTCCTTCCAATGATCATGGTATGCAAATTAATATGCAATTAAGCTTCAATTGATCATGGATATATTATAAATCTATCTTTGGCTAGAATATTTCATGCATGTTGTTTAAGCTAGTACTCTTTAATTCTCCTATATAGTCTCTTTACACAAGCAAGGCCAAATCAATAATTGTGTCAAATGTCCTATTTATAGAAAACGAAACACTTAGACACAATATATATATATATATACATATATGTGTGTATGTTAAATACTTAGAGCATCTATGATGCTCGGTTTATGTCGTGGTTTTTTATTCAAAAACTTGGTTCATTTAAACCCATTCCATCGTGAGTGACTCGATTGATGCTGGTATGGAAAAAAGTGGTTGATATCTATCAACCACGTTGTAACTAGGTTTAGGGATAAACATATATAATTAATAATTGTGAGTTGATAATGGGTTCCATAGAAAAGCGGTGGTTTAGTTTTATGGATTGTGAAAAAAAGATTTATAAAATGTATGTGTTTTATTTTTGACGTAGCAGTGATGTATCACATAGAAAGTTGTTCATGAGATTTTTGTTTGGTTGAGTATTAGAGATGTGCTTAGAGGTTGTTTGACTGAGTTTATAAGCTCTTTAAAACATCTTAATTATATGATGTTTGAAAACTTATAAGCTCTCCAAAAGTGTTTGATTTTGTTTTACAAAAAGATCTCCCAAAATAAGACCTGGAGCATATAACTTTGTTTAAAAAAATTGGGGTCCTGAGTTATTTTCAAAATAAGATATTATTTTAAGCATCTATTTGATTTTGACCATTTTAATTACATACAAAATTGTCATTACTAACTAGAGGTCAAAATGAGTATGACGCGACTTTTTATGTGTATTTTCAGAGCTTGGGCCTCAAAAATCTCATCCTAACAAAACTCTGACCTAACCCGACTCGATTTTTTCTTTGGCTCTATGGGGCGGCCTGGTCCGCCCATTCGACAACTCTTTTACTAACATCTTATAAATTCTACAATTTATTTTATCCAAAAAAATTCAACAACTTATTTTAAAATAGGATCTAACATGCATCTTATAAGCTCTTAAAAATGTCTTAAGAGCTTATAAGTTCTTTTGAATAAGCTTAGCTAAACACCATTTTAATTATATGCATAGTATCTTAGTATATCATTTCATAAGTTAGAAACACATATGTATATTATTGTACTGTTGCATTTTGTGGGCTTAATTGCAATTTTTGTTTTGTAAGTATAAAGGGGTGGCAGATTTGGACCTATTAGTATATTATGTAGTAATTTTGGTCCTATAAATTCAAAAGGATAGCATATTTGGTCCTTCAAGTATGTTATGTAGCAATTTAGGTCCCGTAAATTTTAATTTTTGTAGAATTTGAGTCTCATATGTTTTATTCTTGTGCAATTTTGGTCTCAAATGAGTAAGTCATATTTCATTATTTGAGGACCAAAATTGCACAAACTTAGAACTTATTGGACCAAAATTGCACAAACTTAGAACTTATTGGACCAAAATTGCAAAAAAAAAAATCAAAATTTGCAGAACCAAAATTGCTACATAGAATACTTAGTGGACCAAACATGCCAATTTTTAATACATATGAAGTTTACACAATTATTGGCTAAATGGTTAATTTTATTTCAATTTTTCTATTGTCTCCAAATAATTTGTTTTATTGTTCTCATGTATGTGTGGAAGGCTGATCATCGACCACTACGAAAGGTAGTCTCTGATGTAACAAACGAAATAAGCAAAGATTTGGAAACCATTCTTGAAATGGATCATGAAACTATCTTACAAGCCGAATGTGAATGCTGTGGCCTCAAAGAAGAGTGCACCAAAGAATACATTTCAAGGATCCGAAATTCATATTTGGGTAAATGGGTTTGCGGGCTTTGTTCGGAAGCCGTAAAAGAAAGGCTAAACCACGACCCGATAGCCATGGAAGAAGCCATGATAACTCACACGAATTTTGTTCGAGATTTCAATATTAATAGGGTTAATCCTAAGCTATCATTGACATGGGCAATGAGGGATATTGCCAAGAAAAATGGTGAGAAGAGAAAGATTAATTTATCCGGCGGGATGAAGGTATTATTAATGAGGAGTTCTAGCTGTGTTCCAAGGATTAATGATGTCAACATTACAAAATAGAATTTTATCTCTTAAAAAAGAGAATTAATTGTGGTATTAATTAGGTTATTTTTTGTTTGTTTGCTATTTGTTATAGCTTTCTATGATAATAGTTGTTGATTTAATCAGTCGGTTCGGAAATTGTTATGATGACTTTCTAGGTATGAAGAATGGCTTAATTGCGATTTTAGTCAATGTAAGTATAAAGGCGTGTCATATTTGATCCTGTGAAAATCTAATACATCAATTTTGGTCTCATACATATTGATTATTGCACAATTTTGGTCCTGTAAACTTAACGGGGTAACATAATTGGTCGTATAAATATCCAATGTAGTACTTTCAGTCCCCTATTTTTTATTTTTGTGCAAATTGGTCCAATTAGTTCTACTTTTGCGCAATTTTAGTCACGAAAGGGTCCTTCAAATATTTCAGCTTTTCGGGACCAAAATTACACAAAAATCAAAATTTAGTGGACCAAATTTGCTACATAGGTTATACATATAGAACTAGGGCTTATCAACAAGAACCGAAAACTGTTAAAATCAATCGAATCAAACCGCACCACACAACAATTGTTTATTTATTGGAAACACTGCGATTAATATTTTTAAACTAGACTGCACCACGTAAGATGGTGCGATTACAATTTGAAGTCTCAAACCGCACTGATCGCACCATAAGTAGAATACTACACACACACACACACACACACACATATATATATATATATATGCTATATGTATTAGCATATTATCTCAATCTATAGATATTTGTGTATAATTATGTATTGCCATATTTAATTATTTTCACTGGTTTATTGTGAGTATATTAATCAATTTACTTAATAGTTTAATACATCAAAAGTAAAGAAAAACCCTAGGTCAGTATGTTTCCTGCCTTCATTTCTTGTTATTGATATAAATTGTATAATGGATTTATACTAGGAAATTTATGGACATGGAGATTGAAATATTGAAGTTATGGGAGTGTTTGTTAAAACTTCAGCTTTTAGAAAAAAATAATTTATTATAGCAGAAGTAGAAGTAGTTGGTCATTAGAAGTTCGTAGAGATTCAAATTAAAATCAAAAGTTGAGAATCAGAAATCGAGAGTTTGGTGAAAAAGTTGTAAAAATACAAATGTGTTTGTAAAAGACAAACCAGATACACAAACAGAAATATAAAGCACCCGCTCCATGCTTTTAGATTCTAATTAAATGAAGTAGAATCAAAAGTAGAATTTGACTCTTGCAAACACTAAAAAGTGTTTTTTAAGCCAAAATATGAGAGATATTTTTTTTTTTGATTGTAAACAATCCCTGTAAACATTAAATTTAGGCAACAACATATCCTTAATTTTTTAGTTATCGAATTGATAAGTTTATTTTTTTATCATTTTGATTGCTCCATATAATATTCATGTATTATATGTTAAAACCGCACGAAAAATGCATGTTTGTTTATAAAAAAACTGCGACTTAAAATCAAATTTGTGGTTGAACCGCACTTAACAATTTGGTTTGAAAATATTGAAAAACCCGCTCAAACTGCACTGTGATCATCCTTATATAGAACCGAATATGCCACCTCTTTATATTTATGGGACCAAAATTGCTACACATAATACTTACAAGACTAAGTATGCCCCATTATACTTACAGAACCAAAATTGCAATTAAACCAATAAAGAATTTACCAATATTTATTTGACTCAGGTACCGTGATACTCAAAACTATTATTTTGTAGTTATTGTTTTCCTCCAAATATGGGTGATTAAAAACAAGTTGATACAACTCCGGTGATTGACCGGTGGTCGAGGGGTTTCAATTGCAATCTAAGGTCCCAGTTTAATTCCGACTAACGCAAAGTGTTGGGGTTGAGTTTGTCCCTTCTCCCATAGAGATTAAGACCATCTTTGGGAAGGATGAATGTCCCATAGTCCGAAGAAAGTGTGAGGTATGTGCCCCCGGCTGGTGTTGGGATACTCTGGATCGACAAAAGAAAAAGTTGATACGTTAATCTTTGAATGAAGACGATGATGTTAAAACTACTTTTTTCTATAGTTGGATAAAATCGTAATTATATTTTTAATCTAATTTTGTCATTATTCACCACCGATTATTATTCTCGATATTGATAAACCGAGTTTGTAGTTAGGTTCAAAGTTAGTTACATCATTTGTTAGAGTTAGTTATTCCGTTAGTTGTTAGTTACAATTGTACACACGCACACCCAGCTGTACACATGCACACCCAGCCCCTTCTCTATATGAAATCAGATTACATTTCTATTCTCAACATGGTATCTAGAGCCAGTTGACTGCTCAACTAAGTTTTTTTTTCCGGTACCGGTTACACAACCGATTTTCATGGATTTTTCTCCAATTTCGATTATTAGATCAACTCCGTACTTCATTCTAATCAGTGTGCATCTTGATCGGGGGGAACTATCATTTTTGGAAAGCTCAGGTACTATCTACATCCGAGCTCATGGTTTAGAAGGATATCTCTATGGCACAATCCGTTCTCCACCAGAATTTCTTCCTTTTTCGTGCTAGTACTTTCAATTGGTTTCGAATCCCGAGTATCAAACCGCTACGACGTGATCGATTTTTTGCTTAGTTGGCTCTTATCCTCCATTGGTGAATCAATGCTAGGTCATGTGTTTGAGAAATTGTTTGTTACACAATCGATGCTCGCGAATGCAACTTTATTTGTCTCTTCAGACTATGAAGAAAGGTGATCTTACAATTGATGAGTTTATAATAAAAATGAAGTCTGTAGCTGATGATTTAGGATCGATTGGTCAGGCTATTACTGATGATGAGTTAGTATTGTACATCCTTGGGAGCTTGGGCCATGACTATGAATCTGTGATTGTTAACCTAACTACTCGAGTTGATCCTGTTTCATTACAAGAGGCTCAGTTTATTCTTCAAACAAATGAAATGCGTTTGCAAAATCAAGTTGCTATTGGTACCCATGCAGCTATGCAATCCTCTGTTTTGTAACCTCCTTCTACACATCTTGTTACGCATTATGAGCATTCTCGAGGCAGAGGTCGATTTTCTAGAGGTCATGGCCGCGGAGGTCGTTTCCAACGATACAACAATACTAGGCCTGTTTGCCAATTATGTGGAAAGCCAAATCATCTAGCAATCAAGTGTTACAAAAGGTTTGATATTAGTTTTACTGGTGCTCAAGCTACTTCTCACACCTCTAACTCTCCACAGGCCTTCTTCACTACTAGTGGTTCAACCTCTTCAAATATGGATCCTTCTTGGTATTTTGATAGTGGAGCCACGAATCATATTACTGCTGATATGGACAACCTTAGCCTCACAACAACTAACTACCAGGGACCTGAGAAGCTTACAGTAGGTAATGGCTCTAACCTTGCTATTTCACACATTGGATCATCTTCTTTTTCTTCCTCGGACAATTCTAAATCCTTGTTACTCAATTCCATTCTCCTTGTTCCTCATATTACCAAAAATTTGTTAAGCATCATTCACCAAAGACAATGATGTTCTAATTGAATTTTATCATAATTGTTTTCTTGCTAAGGACAAACACACTCACAAGATTCTGCTGGAAGGACTGCTTAAAGATGGATTGTATCGACTTGATCTTTCTCATCTCAAGCATCTCAAATTCAAGTCTTCTCCCAGGCTAGCTCCAGCATCCTCCCAGTCTTCCAGTTTGTCTAGTATTAATTCCATTGCTAGTTTCAATAAAACTCAAGTACCTTCTTGTAATGTTTCTGTTGCATCTACTTGAAAACCTAATGTAACTATGTGGCACCGAAAACTTGGCCATCCATGCTCATCTGTTCTTTCTCATGTTATGCATTCTATGAATATTAAATTGAATCTCAGTCAATTACAGTTTTGTGATACATGCAAATTAGGTAAATTGCATCAACAACATTATGCATCTCATCCCTCTAAATCCACTCATCCCTTTCAGCTTATTCATTCTGATTTATGAGGCCCCTCACATGTGTTATCTAGAGAAGGATACATATATTATATTCATTTTCTAGATGACTATACTAGGTTTACTTGGATATTTCCTCTCAAACTTAAGTCTGAAGTATATAATGTTTTTCTTCAGTTTAACTCTTTTGTTGAAAGACAATTCAATGCCAAAATCAAGTGTCTCCAAACTGATTGGGGGGTGAGTTTCGCTCTTTTACTCCATTGCTATCTCAACTAGGTATCCAATTTAGACATCCATGCCCTTATATCCATCAACAAAATGGAAGGGCTGAAAAGAAACATCTACATATAGTTGAGATGAGGCTGTCATTTCTTGCTCAGGCTAAACTTCCATTAAAGTTTTGGTGGGATGCCTTCTCCTCTGCTGTTTTTACCATTAACAGGCTTCCTACAACCACACTCCACTTCACTTCTCCTTTCAGAACTTTTTCATCTTCCTCATGATTATTCTTTCTTTAAGGTGTTTGGTTGTAGTTGTTTTCCATTCCTTCGTCCATATAACTCTCATAAATTTCAGTACAAGTTCTCCAAATGTATTTTTCTTGGATATAGTTTCACACATAAGGGCTATAAGTGCCTCAATTCCGCTGGTAGGGTTTATATTGCTAGTATAGTGGAATTTAACGAAGAGGAATTTCCATATGATGAGTTATTCTCCAGCCCTTCTAAGTCAGCTCCTCCTCCCTCTCATTCTTCTATTTTCTTTGGTTCTCTTCCTATTCTTCCTATTGTTTCTTCTCCTCCACCTTCTCCTGGGATTAACCTCATGGTGGATCTTTCTTCCTTTCCACTGTAGGTTCCCTCCTCTTCCCCATCCTCAGCTGCCACTTCCTCTATTTCTCTTTCTCCTCCCTCTTCTGCTATTCCTCCATCTGTTCCTACTTTTTATATTTCCACTCATTCCATGGTCACAAGATCAAAACTTGGCCATCTCAAGCCCAAAGCTTTTTCTATCTTCCTTTGCTGCCTTAGAGCCTTGCTCTGTCACTAAGGCTTTCTAAGATCCCAGGTGGAAGGATGCTATGCAGGCTGAGTTTGATGCATTGATGCGTAATAATATGTGGTCTCTTGTTCCCCTACCCCATATATGAGTGTTATCAGCAATAAATGGGTCTTTAAAATTTAAAACAAGCCTGATGGAAGTGTGGATAAATTCAAACTTGTAGCTCGAGGTTTTGAACAGACTGCTGGGGTTGATTTCTTTGAAAATTTCAGTCCGGTTGTGAAACCAATTACTATCAGGCACATTCTTTGTCTTGCTGTTACACACAACTGGTCCATTCAACAAATTGGCATTAATAATGCCTTTCTAAATGGTGACTTGAATGAGCAAGTTTTTATGGCACAACCTGCTGGTTTTACTGATTCCTTACATCCGCATTATGTTTGCAAGCTTCATAAATCTCTCTATGGTTTAAAACAGGCCCATCGGGCATGGTTTGATAAGCTCAAAGGCATCCTTGTCTCACTAGGCTTTCAAGAGTCTGTGTCTGATAGTTCCCTCTTTTTCAGAAAAATTGTTGGTAAGTTGTTGTTCATTTTGGTGTATGTTGATGACATACTATTGACTGGGGAGGATTCCATTGAGGTTATGCATGTGATCTCAGTTTTGGGTCAAAAGTTTGCTTTAAAAATAATGGGAGAAGTCAGCTACTTCTTGGGTTTGGAGGCTACAAGGTCCTCTAAGGGTCTTGTTCTTACACAGACTAAGTACATTGAGGATTTGTTGTCTAAGACTAATATGGTTGATTGTAAGCCTTGTGCCACTCCTAGCAGCACAACTCACAAGCTCTCTCTGCTTGATAGTGCCAGCTTTGATAAGCCTTCTTTTTATCGTAGTGTTGTTAGAGCTTTGCAATATTTGACTTTAACTCGACTTGACATTTCCTTTGTCGTTAATATGCTCAGCCAGTTCTCTCATGCCCCTACACTTCTTCATTGGCAAGCTTGCAAACATTTATTGAGGTATCTTAGGGCACCAGCTCTATTGGTATTGCTTTTTACCCTACTCTGAGGATGTTGCTGGAAGCTTTTTCTGATACAAATTGGGCCAGTAGCACGGATGATAGGAGGTCTACTGGGGGGCATTTCATTTATTTTGGTCCAAACCTTCTCATTTGGAGTTCTAAAAACAAACCGTTGTCTCCTGAGTAATCGAAAGTGAGTATCGCTCACTTTCACGACACTACAACAGCAGCTTGTGTGGCTTCGTCTTTACTTTAGGAATTAGGATTGATAGTGAGTCTTCTTCATTGATATGGTGTGATAATCAGCGCAGCAGCCCATGGCCTCCAACCCCTGCTTTTACATCTCGCACTAAGCATATCAAAAAAGACGCGTGCATTTCGTTCGAGAAAAGGTTCTTGCCAAGACTATCGATGTTCGATTTGTACCATCCGAAGAACAAATTGCACATGTTCACTAAATCCCTATGCTTCTAGGTTCCGGATGTTGTGTTCTAAATCGACTCTTTGCTTCTCCAAAAGATATCAAACTAGACATTCATTGAGATGGGGTATATTGTGATATTGATAAACCGTAGTTTGTAATTAGTTCAAAGTTAGTTACATCATTGTTAGAGTTAGTTATTTTGTTAGTTGTTAGTTACAATCGCACACACGCACACCCGGGGTTGTACACATGCACACCCGACTCCTCGTATAAATAAGGTGTAAAACTCTCGTAAAATGCAATTCACATATATGAAATCGGTTACATTTCTATTCTCAACAATTATTCACTATTGGACCCAAATACTTCCAATTCGCCCATGAGGTCCAGCCGTTATTATGCAAACTCATTCCATTATTTATGATCCACGAGACCTACTACGGTGCAAACGCCCCAAATACCTATGTGATTCATCAACCGGGTATAACTTTCCCTCCATCACGATTGTAAGTTCAATTAATTACTCTAAATTACATATATGCTTTGAATTTTTTTCTCCGATAATAACTGACTTGAACTTTGGAGGAGTCTTCCTAAGACAACCCAAAGATTCTATAACCTTGTTTAGTTTGTTGCAAGCTAGTTTTCATCATCTAAAGATTTCATCAATTCCGGAGAACAAATTGGACCGATCAGATTCCTTGCTTTGGAGTGACAGGCACTTTTGTGTAACTATTAGGTTTGTTTTTCTTAACTATCATATGCAAATTTTGTATGGAAGAGTGGCATATATCATCCAATCATTACTGTTAGTTTTGAGAATTGGTCTATAGATAGAAAGTATCAAGAGAAGACTGCACTTTGAATATTGTTCATGTATGGATACAGAAAATGACAACCATGATATCATAGTAAATATTTTTTTCCCTGATAAAAGGGTTCAACTGATTAATTGGATAAGTATCGATTGGACAAGTCTCACGTGGTTAACTCTTTGAATTAATTGAAGATGGAAAATTGCGAAACTGGTCTTCCAATTATCAGGCTTTCACAATAATTGGTCTTGTTGTATATATTTTTCTTTTTCGCAAAACTACCCTATATAAACTTTATCATTTTAAGGATAAAAATTATGGGAACATTGGTTTTCAGGAATAACCCATGTATAACACATGACATCAACAAATTAAAAGAGGATTCCATCTTTTTAACACGCCGTACATGATTTTCATATGTGGATCCTACGTGGCATGAACAAGTACGGCTAAATGGAGGGAAGTTGGTTTCCTTTATAACATCCTTGTCAACATGCAAAAATCTCTAAATTAGTTTCGAAGAACTCTAAGTACCTTCAACTCATAAAAGTGGAGTGCCATTGTGGACGAACAACCAAAGGAGTTTTGCTCGATTCATATTACAAGCTAATAATGAGTTGCCAAGTCATATTTCCATCTCAGAGTTGTATTTCTAATTTTGGATGTGAATCGTGTTTTCCACTTTGAAGTGTTGTATACTTTTTTAACCAGAAGAAGAGCGTTCTCCAAACGCAGCGACATTTAGTAGTGAAATGGTATAAAACTAAGTTGTTCGATTGTTACTGGCAGTTATGGAGATGAATAACAAATTTTGATTCTTTATTCCTGCTCTCAATCTCTCTTTCCTTCTCGACTATTCTTGTATCTTTTGTTCTGTTCTTATCAATTAGCCTCAGAGCCAGCTGCCTTCTTCACCAAACTCTAACAAAATGATTAATGGCAAAAAATAACAATAGGATGGAAATGATGGAAACATAGCTGGGAGAAATCGCACAAAATCAAGCCGAGTTTCAGACTACGATGAAGAAACAGATGGAGGAGCTCACACTTCGAATGGAAGTGTTTACACATGCGGTGGAGGATATTTTTCGAAGACAATGAACGAAAAGATTAAGGAAATGCGGCAAAGAACCTACGGTATGGGAAGGAAAATGTGAATACAAATGCAGCGACTACATCAGCTGGTCATTTATGAGGTCGAAATGAAACCGGTGTACTTACTAATCCCCCTAATATGCGTAATGTTGAGCATTTAAATTTGATTAGCACTTGTATTCCTAAATTTGAATTTCCAAAATTCAACGGAGAGAATCCTCGTTATGGTTTTAAAAATGCAATAAATATTTCTTGTATAATGCATTGTCTAATTTGAGAAAATTGTAACGGTGGGCATGAATATGGATGGGATAGTTGATCACCGTATCCTGGAATATATTGAGGGAAAAGAAAACATGTCATGGGAGAAATTTACCGGTATGTGTTAGACCGATTTTTGAATGAAGAAGGTAGTCTTGTCATTGGGCAATTTAACAAACTGAAGCAGGAGAGAATGGTGCATGACTATATTTCGTGGAAAGTTTCAGGTGGACTTTAAGCATAAATCGGCAGATGTTGGAGTTACTTAATCCGCAAAATCTAATCAAGCCATGAAGCGGGCGAGAAACAAGAAGTCATGTTGGCAAATAAGGTGAAAAAGAAAGAGGAACCAACATGATCAAGGATTTTCAAATCCAAACCCTTGTAAAGGAGGACAGAATGATGGGGTTGTATCCATGAGAAATATGAATTTAGCATTTAATCAAGATAAAACTCCTCCAGTGAAGAGACTCACACCTGAAGAGCTGGATGTTAAGAGGAAGAAGAATTTATGTTTTAGCTGTGATGAACCATTTCATTTAGGACACAAATATAAAAAACTCTTTGTCATTTTGTTCGAGGAACCAATGGAGGAAGAAGTGGAATTAAAAGAAGATGATAATGTACATGAGGAATACCACATTTCAGTAAGTGCTTTAGTGGGACAAATGTCACCAGATACTATCAAGGTCATAGGAATAAGTGAGAAACAACAAATTACTATGGTGGACACCGGTAGTACTCATAGTATCTTAGACCCTAATACGGCAAAGAGATTGGGATGTGTTGTGGAATTTACTACTCCAAAATTGGTCACGGTGGCGGATGGCAATAGGATCAATTGCAATGCTAAATGCCCGGATTTGTATGGAGTATGAGAGGTTGCATGTTTACGATGCCGTGAGGCTACTCGAGTTGGGAGGATGTGATATGGTGGTTGGGGTCGATTTCTTGAGACATTTAGGTCCAATAACTTTTGGTTTTGAGCAGCATAATATACACTTTCAAGGGCATCAAGGAAAGGTAATTTTGGAAGGGATTAAAGGAAAACAACTTTGTAGATGATGTCTCGAAATGAGTTTAAAAGGATGTTTATTCAGGGTAAATCTAAAGTTTGTGGATGTACGTGCTTTTATTACAGAAGTTGGAGCTAAGAAGGATTATGACTGTGCTGAGGAGTTCCACACTCTCTTAGCTGAATTTGTTGGATTATTCGAGACACCAACTGGACTGCCGCCAATAAGGGAGCAAGACCACAAGATTACATTGAAACCTGGCATAGACCATTTAAAATGAATATTTATAGATATCCCTATATGCAGAGGGTAGATATTGAGAAAATGGTACAACAGATGTTATAGGGAGGTATCATACAGGCTAGTAAGAGTCCTTCCTCATCAGCAGTTCTATTAGTCAAGAAGAAAGATGGCATTTGAAGGTTTTGTGTAGACTATATGAAGCTTAACTTACTGATTGTTAAAGACAACATTCCTATACCATTGATAGACGATCTATTGGATAAGCTGGGAGGAGCTACAGTTTTTTCTAAAATATACTTACGGTCAGGATATCACCAAATAAGGGTACACCCCAATGATGTCGAGAAAGCAACTTTTGTCACTGTTTATGGTTTATATGAGTTTAAAGTAATGCCATTTGGTCTAACCAATGCACCAGCCACCTTCTTGCCATGATGAATAAAGTGTTTAGGTAATATTTGAGGAGTTTTATGTTGGTTTTTATGATATCCTTTTCTATATCAAGGGAATGGAGGATCACAAAGTTCACTTGAAAGCGGTGCTTCTTACCCTCTAGGAGCATCGTATTTGCCAAGGGTTCTAAATGTAACTTTGGGCGGCGAATACCGTTGAATATTTGGGACATATTATCACGGGAAAGGAGTTGCGGCAGACAGACTAGTAAGATTGAGTTATGCAAGAATGGCCAAGTCCACACAATATAAAGACTCTAAGAGGATTTTTGGGATTAACTAGGTATTACGAGAAAATTTGTGAGAAACTATGGAATTATTGCTAAACCTCACCAATCTCACAAAAGTGGTCAATTTATTTGAGATAGTGCGGTGAGGAGGCTTTTTTGAAATGTACTATGTCTCTGACCATGTACTACGATTGTCTAATTTTTCCAAATCATTTATTGTTTAGACCGATGCATGCTATTATGGGTTGGGTGCGGTGTAATGCGGAAGGCCATCCCTTGGCCTACCTTTGTAAGATTTGAGTAACAAGCATTTGGGATTGTCTATATATGAGAAGGAGTTTCTAGCTATCATCATGGTCGTAGAAAAATGGAGAGCATATTTGTTGCACAAATCGTTTTATCATCAAAGCGATCAACAAAGCTTGAAGTTTATATTGAAAGAAAGTTTCCATCCTGCAACATGAATACATGACCAAGTTATTGGGTTTTGATTACGAGATGAGTACAAAAAGGGAGTCGAATAAAGTTTGATGCATTATCAAGGTAGGAGTTTCTTCCCAACATTGTTATGCTATTTCTCTCCTAAAGTCTATATGGATGGAAGGATTCAACCGACTTATGAACAAGATACCTTGGCATAAGAAGCAATATTTGAGTGTATTGCTCGCCCTTATGACGTGTCTTTCTATTCTTATAAAGAAGGCTTATTGAAATACAAGAGCAAATTATATGTGGGGGCAACAACTGATTTGAGAACTAATATACTCCGTTATATGCATGAGTCCAGAGAAAGAGGTCATTCGGGGCAAACCGTGACTATTCATCGAATTAAAAGTGTGTTTTGGTGGCCTAATATTAAACAAGATGGTAATCGACATGATTGATGTTGCCATCGATGTCAACTATGTAGGCATGAAACGCAAAAACCCTGGGGGGATCTTCTCCAACCATTACCCATTCAGGATCAAGCTTAGAAGCATGTATCCATGGATTTTATAAATCAGTTGCCAACTTCCAATGGTTATAATGTTATTTTGGTGGTGGTGAATAGGTTTACCAAGTTCTCACATTTTGCGCCACTGAAATATCCCTTTACTACATGTACATGTAGCTCAACGCGTTTTGGAGGTGGTGTATAGATTGCACGGTCTACCTCGGACCATGGTGACTGGATAGGTATTAAGTTTTCACTAGTCGATTTTGGCAAAGAATTTTTAGGTCCTTGGGGGTCACTCATCACCGAGTACCGCTTACCATCCTCAAACGGATGGCCAAACCGAAAATGTTAATTAGTGTTTGGAATCCTACTTAAGGTGCATGAATGGAGCTAACCCTAAGCAATGGTTCCATTGGTTGGTGTATGTTGAATATTGGTCTAACAATTGTTGTCATTCTACTATTCAAATGTCACCATTTGAGGCTTTATATGGGTATAAACCCACCCCATTAACTTTATCACGAGATCAGTACTAGTGTTATTGGAGTGGAACAAACTTTACAGGGTCGGCAATTAATTCAACAATAGTTGAAGGAATGTTTACACCGCACACAAGACAGAATGAAAAGGATGGCCATAGGAACAGGCAGGAGAGAGTGTTTCAGGTGGGTGATTTGGTCTATTTGAAACTTAAGCCATATAGACAACTTTTTGCATAATTCCAAAGTTGTGAAGCTAAGCCCAAAGTTTGCGGGTGTTTGTGGTACTTAATGGTGGGAGAGGTGGCTACATGTTTGATTACCATCTCGTCACGAAGGTTCATCGATCTTCCACGTCTCCTTATTAAAAAGAAGATTGGTGCGGCTGATTTTGATTTTGTGTCTAGTGACTTGCCGATGTTTGATGAGGCGGGTAGAATAGTTTTACACTCGTAGCTATCCTGGATAGGAGATTGGTTAAGCCGTAATAACCTTGGAGTGCCCTCAGAATTGGTGCAATGGGCTCATTTACCCACAGAGGAGGCCACCTGAGGAAGATTTTGATGAGATGGCCCGTTTTGTATACTCATTTTCAGATCTTGAGGACAAGATCAATTTTAAGGGGATTCGTGTTGTTACGAGATAATGTGAGTTCCAAGTCATATTTCCATCCAGTAGAATTGTATTTCTAATTTTGGATGTAAATCGTGTTTTCCACTCTTTGAAGTGTTGTAGTCCGCTTAACTCAAGAGAGCGCCTCTCCCAAACGACGACGCTTAGAGTGAACCGGCATAAAACAGTTGTTAGGTTGTTACCGTAGTT